>OX403632.1:3058103-3125603 GCA_948107755.1 Campoletis raptor | reverse complement strand
AATTCACCAATTTTTGTGTTTTTAATAATAAATTTCTTTTTTTTTTTGTGCTTTTTCAGACCTTGAGGCCGGAAACGCGATTCGAATAATTTACGTTCCCAGTCATTTGTACCACATGCTTTTCGAGCTCTTCAAAAACAGTATGAGAGCTGTAATGGAACATATAACCGACGCTGAGAGTTATCCTCCGATCGAAGTGACGGTCGTACGTGGCAAAGAAGACGTTTGTGTCAAGGTTTGCCCTAATTATAAACTAATTAATAATGCGAGGTAATTAAAAATCAAGAAAATTTCAAAAATGAATAAAAAAACCACTCGATTTTCTCAAATAAACGAAAACAAAAATTTAGTTTATTTTTTATTTTTCAAATTTTCGAACAAAATTCAATTTTTTTTAAATTCAATCAATTTACATTTTTCATCAATTATTTCAACAAAATACACAACGAAAATGTTACATTTTTGTCCAAATTTGACAAAAAAAAATGTTCAAATTTGGTCAAATTTCGATTTTTTGATTGTTTTTTTACTTTTTTTTTTTTTTTTTTTTTTTTTAGATTTCTGATCGAGGGGGTGGAATTCCAAGATCGTTGACCGATCACCTTTTCAAGTACATGTACAGCACTGCACCCCAACCAAGCAAATCGGACTCTCACACTGTTCCTTTGGCTGGTTATGGTTACGGGCTTCCATTATCGAGATTATATGCGAGATATTTTCACGGTGATCTCGTAGTTCTCAGCTGCGAAGGATATGGCACCGATGCTGTTATTTATTTGAAGGTATTTGAATTTTTAAAAAATTTTTGCAAACCCAATTAATTTTGTGTTTAATTGAATTTCTAAAAATACGAGAATTTTCTCTTTTTTTGGGAACTTGTCAAAACAATTTTTTTTGTCTAATGAAAAGTTTCCGTTTTTTCTGTTCGAAGTATTTTTTTTTTTTTTTATCGAATTTTAAGGGTTTTAAGATTTTTTATTTATTATTATTTTATAGAATGAAAATATTCGTTTTTGTCATTTTTTAAAGCGTTTTTTCAAATCCAATGAATTTTTTATTTGATTAAATTTCTGAAAATCCACGAAATCTCACTTCTTTCGGGAATCTTGTCAAATTGATTTTCTAGAATTGAATCAATTTTTTTTTTGTTCAAAGTATTTTTTTTCAGCGATTTTTAAGGATTTTCAGAATTTTTTTATTTATTTTTGTCATCAAATATGTTCGTATTTTTGTGAGAAATTAATTTCCAGAATTGAAATATTCGTTTTTTTTTCGATATTTTTCGATAATTTGTTATTTTTTAAACATTTTTTTTGGATCTTAACGTTTAAAAATTATCGAAACCTTTTTTTTTTTTTTACTCATCTTCAAAGGCACTGTCGAACGAAGCGAACGAATTGTTGCCAGTGTTCAACAAAACATCATCGAAATTTTATCGCACCCCGATGCCAACAGCTGATTGGAGCAGCCAATGTGGTGGGGGAATGGCAACGAGACAATTATCAATGAGTAACAAACAAGGCCATAGATTACCCCATGGTATGGAAGTCAGTCACTGCTAGCAATCAAAAAAGGGCAAAAAATGAGGATCGTCGTTATCGAAAAAATGAAAAAATTTGTAACTTCAAGAATTTTTGCCTAAAAAAACTAACGAAAACCACATTTTTCGAGTCGAAATTGCAAATTTATTGGCAATTTTTTAATATTTTAATCGATTTATATTTTTTTTCAATTTTCGTTGAAATGTCATTTCAAAATTTACGATTTTTTTTTGTTTTTTTTCGTTAATAAAAACGATTTCGTCGATCCTCTCGTCCTTCAACGATGCTCCGGACATATCCAAACAAACAAACAAAAAAAAAACAACAGAAAAGGACAAAAGAGAAAAAAAAGATTGAAAATTTGTCATATTTTTGATTTTTTTTTTTCAAAATAATCTGAAAGGTCACGAGAATTTTACGATTTTGTCTCAAGAACGATTCCACGAATGGCGAACTGTGATGCATTATTTTATTTTAACCTTATATTTCTTATTCACTTATTTTTTGCCTCGTTTTACATTTTTTTATAGTCGATAGCACTTTGAAAAAAAAAGAAAAGAAAAACAGGAAAAACTAAATACCAGCACAATACTCCAAAATGTCTAAGAAAAGAGTAATTTTTTTTTTTTTGGTATTTGTGTGAATAATTATTTCGATAACAAACATTGTTAAATGTTGGAAATGTGGAAGTTTAAGAAAAAAAAAAAAAATTGTGCATTTTTCGAAATTTTCAACGTCACTTTGAAATTTTATGGATTTTAATTATTTTTTCAGCGTTTAACGTTGCGGTTTAACGCTTTTTAAAAAGTGTAAAAAAATGTATGTGCTGTGTGTATATATATGATATGTATATCGACAATGTAAATTTATTTATATATTATTAATAGATCTTAAGAAAGGCAGATTTAAACAGAATTGAATTAAAGATTTATTGAAAGATTGAAAGTGTTTTTATTTTTATTCATCGATTTATTCACTTTTTTCAAGAAAATTTCGAGCATTTATACTTTTTCCAGCGTTGAGTTAAAGTTTATGGGGAATTTTGAAGTCAAAATTCATTTCCCAGGAAATCGTGGGCTCAAAATATTTATTCATGAGTTGAATTAATGTTAATCGGGAACGTTCGAATGGAAATTGCTCTTCTGTCAATTTTTAGTGTTAAATTCAATTTTCTAGGGAATTTCGAAGTGAAAATTCGGCTCCTCGCTAATTCTGGGCTGAAAATAACTTTTTGGTAGTACAAATTGGCTCTCAGTTAATTTCTAGGGTAGAATTCAACTTTCTAGGGAATTCGGAAGTCAAAACCCATTTCCCACGAAATCGTGAGCTCAAAATATCTCTTTAGGAGTTGAACTAATGTAAATCGGGAACGTTCGAATGGAGATTGCTCTTCTGTCAGTTTTTAGTGTCAAATTCAATTTTCTAGGGAATTTCGAAGTGAAAATTCAGTTCCTGGCTAATTCCGGGCTCAAAATAACTTTTTGGTAGTGCAACGTGACTCTCAGTTGATTTCTAGGGTAGAATTTAACTTTCTAGGGAATTTGGACGTTAAAATGAACTTTCTAGGAAATTCTGGGTCCAAAATGACATTTTCACAAGTTCCAAGAATATGGTCCACATATTTTCGAATTGGAATTGTATTTCTGGTGAGAAATTCAACTTGTCGATATAATGGGAACTCGAATTTGATTAACCGTCAGAAAAAGTAAAAAAAAAATGGAATTATCGAAACTAGGATCGAAGGGGACAAAAAAAAGACGTTTATTTTTATTTTTTAATGCCTTAAAGTACTTTTATTATGTTTTGGCTTATCCCACATACCCAATTCGCGATCGTTTAGTATTTTCGAACAATATTTTATCCATCTCTCAAGTATTTTCATGGAGTTCCAAATATTTCACATATTGTCGCAGGACTTAAGTTGTCACACGCAAATACAGAGACATCGTCGGTAGAATGATTTATAATAAAAAGTACCGTATAGCAATAACAATATTTTGTGAATTTTTTTTTATCATTTTCTTTTCTTCTTTTTTTCTTTTTCGTACATATTTTCTCGATTCTCTTATTTTTTCTTTAATAAAATAAACGCTACACTATTTACACGCCTGGCACCAATCTACGCGACTCAGCAACAAAAAAAAATCAAAGAAAACAAAAATATTACAACAAGCTCACAGTAAGAAGCGCAAATTCTTTTTTTTTTTTTTCTAAGACAAAATATTCATCATTTTATATTTCTTATCCTCAAAATCTCCCTGCGAAAACGCACTAATGTATTTTGACAAGTAAATTTTTTTCTCCTTTTCGTCCCAAAATCACAAATTAACATCCGAAAATAGTCGAAAAATAATTCATTTCTTTCGAATCTTTTTAAATTCAAAAAGACTTTTTATCGTAAATATATATTATTTTTTCGCCACAATAAATCGATCGAATATTAAAATTCACAAGGGTACAAAATGGAGATTCTAAAATTCGATTTTTCTTCGTTCCCCAAAAGGGAACATTTAATTTTTTAAATAAAATAAAATAAAATAATCATTAAAATACGATTTTTAAATAATTTCGACCAGAAAAAATTCCTTTTCTACGAATTTTTTTTTCTCTTCTGCCATTAAATTAAAAAACAATTCAAAGAAGAATAAATTCCTCAATTTTTTCGAAACTAAAGTAAAAAGAAGGCCAAATAAAAATCAATAATTTCGCTTCAATTTTTTATGGAAATCTCCACAGCGATGGGAAGGCGACTCGACTGTATTTTTATCAATTGAAATTAATCAAGCGCTCGTTTCAAATGTCTTAAGGAAAAAAAACAATAAAAAATGGCGTTTTTTTCAATTTTTTTTTCTTCACAAATATCAATGTTTAAACTTTTCGTCACCTATGCTATAAAATCAAGTATTACACAGCATGGCAGTGATTATACACTCTACTTTTTGTTCAAACTCCCAAAATAATAGAAACGAAGAAAAAAAAAATACAATTTTGACAAGAAAATTAAAAAAAAAAACGTTGTTTGTTTTTGTTCTTTTTTTTTGTACAGTTATTTTTCATCCACGGACGATTTTCGTGGAACAATTCAGTGAGCGCAGTTTTCATTTTTATTTATTTTTTGTTTCGACTCATTTATTTTATTGTTAAAAAATAAAATTTTAATGTGATGAATTAGTTTTTTCATGTGTTCACGTTTTTTGTTTGTTTCTTGTTTCGACGATTATCAGAATAGTGTGAATTACAGCCTACGATATTTTTTTCTACGCAAATAGGTTTTTGTTGTTGTTTTTTTTTCTTTTTTTTTCATTTTTATTATTATTATTTTTTCTTTCAATTCAATATAATTACTCTTCGTAATCTATCAATTCATTATTTATTTTTGTTTTTTAATTTAATATATATATATATATATATATATATTTATATATATTCATCACAGTGCTACGGACACAAAAATCGTGTTCTGTTTTTTTTTCTCTGCATTTTTTTTGCCTCCTTTCTCAATTTTCATTTTTTATTTTTTTTACGTGTAAATAATAATGTTTTCTCATCAACAAAAATCACTGCTGAACGCGTCACATAAGGGAACTCAAAAAATCGATCAAATTTTTGAAAAAAAAAAAAAAAAAACTTTGAAAATTCACTTTTTTCGGAGGAAAGTATGGAATTTTTTAATTCTAATTAATTGAGTTGTTACTCCCAAAGATGGTAAATCTCGAAATCGTGGATTAAGATTTGAAAAAACCGAAAATTTTGAATTTTTGTTCATTTTTTTTAATTTATTTTCGCGATTGAAACGATTTATATTTGAAAAACAACGAAAATAATACTTCTGAATAAAGTATTTGTACGATTTGATGATATTTTTTTGGGTTCCCAAAGATTCGAATTTTTGAAAAAAAAAAGAAAAAAATTTCTATCACGTTAATTCGAATCGAGCGACGCGTTTTTTCCTTGACGATTTATAAATTTTTTTTTTTTTTGCCATCATCTCTGTTTTTTATCACTTGACATTTTTGATAACTCCTCTTCGTTATTTCTTAATAACTAATTTTACAATGATATTAATAAACGATCGAATTAATTAATGATTTACGATTTTTTCTTCATTTTTGTTATTGTTTTTTTTTTTATTTTGTTTCTCGAAAACTTAATCTAATAATTTATAACGCAGGTTGGCTACCCATGGCAGTATCATCCCACTCGAAATATAATTCTTACGTGGCTCTTAACACACACGACATACTCTACTTTTCCTTTCTATTTACAATTTGCGACGTCAAGATCGAGAAATTATTGAAAAAATAAAATAAAATGAAAAAACGAAAAAAAAAAAAACAAAATAAATAAATAAAAACTCTAATAAGAGATCAAAATTCTTTGTCATAAATAAGGCAACGGTTTCAAAGCATTTTTTTTTTTTTACTCCAAATAATGAAAAACCGAAAAAAATAAATAAATAAAAAAATACGACAAAATTAAAAATGAAGATGAAATTTCTCGATCCGCTCTCAACTCGTCCAACGTATTTCTCTTTTTTTTCTCTTCTCAATGTGAGAACAATGTGATATTTGACTCACGGATTTGTTTTTTTTTCCTTTCAATATCAATTTACACGGATTTGTGTAAATTTGGTGTTTTTTTTTGTTTTTTTTTTTTTTTTTTTTTTTTTCAAATTTTTGTTGCTTCAAACTTGGACTTCAATGGGACTAGTTAGACGGAGCGATTGACAGCAACAACTCCACGGTAAGAACCACGTGGCTCAGCACCTCGGTGAAAATTTTGGATTTGTAGGACCGTGTATGTAACTACGCAACTCCTTCGGTGGCTCCGAACCAAAATCCGAAGCTGTGTCGACGTCCGACTTTCGACATATTATCATTCTTATATCCGTGTGTAAATATATACGTCCTGATTTTCCAGACATGAATCTATTAATAAAATATAAGAAAAGGCAACAAAAAATGGGTTAATTATTCAATTTTTTCTTTCAAATTTTCATTATTTTATCAATTTTTCTTTATAATTCAATCAATTTTTGCTGATATTTTTTATTAACTTAATAGTCTCTAAATATTTTCGAGATATTCGAATAATTTGGAGTATTTTTAAACGATTATTTTTCAAGATTTTTACATAATTGCATTAAAAAAAAAAAAAAAAATTCCATTCAATTACTTTAAATTTAATTAGTTGTTGACCATTTACACAACAATTTTCAATAGGACGAATTATTTTCAAATATTTTCAATAAATTTTATTATTCCAAATTTTTATTGAATTTTATTGAATTTTATTGCATTTTATTGAATTCCATTGAATACAAAATAAATTAATTAAATGTAAAATTTACCTGAGATGAACGAGGTAGCGTAACGTTTTGTCTCGCAAGGTTCGTTGGCGTAAAAAAGTATGAGATCGGGGCGGCATGTCGGAAAGATCGTACAGAACGACGAACATTTTGACGACAGTGCCAAGTGGATTTAGAAGAGTAACTTGGATCGTGCCACTCCTCGGTACTTGGTAACCCTTTTTCCCTAAATTAATGTGAGCCTAAAAGCCAAAAAAAATGAATTTTAAATGACGATCATTGAAATTGTCATAAAAAAAAATAATAATAATTTTTAATTTTCAATTTTTTTTGTTTTTCATATTTTTTATTCAATTTTAATTTAATTTTCGATTTCTACTTACAAGGTACGGTGTGGAGACCTTGTCATTGTCCCCGAGGGTATAAAAGAACACGGTGACGGGAAGTTTTCGGTGTTTCGGACAGAAGGAGCCACTAGCGCCAAGTTCGGCAGTAAAACCGTGTACGGTCGAAACAGGCTCGAGGCGACCATTCAGCGCAGATTCCTCAAAACTTCCCAACAGCGCATGACTCTGCGGCCTGACCCGAGCCTGCGATTGACGCTTTGGCGCCTCATCACCATCCCCTGGTATTTCAATCTCACGATCGGTCTCTTCCAATGAAACGGCACCGGGACTCGGCGGCGTGTTCAATTCGAAGAGGGCGCTGTTTCAATTTTTTTCAATTTTTTTCAATTTTTTTTTTCATTCTATTGTTTCATCGATTATTTTGAGGTCAGGAGGTTACGAGGTTAGGTTGAAGATGGCGGTCATATGTTTCATTCAAAATGGCAGCCAAGGGAACACTCAAAATGGTCGCCAGTTTGAAAAATTCAAGATGGCGGTTGGAAAGACGCTAAAAATGGAGTTTAAGGAAAAATCAAGATGGCGATACGGATTTGAGAATTCAAAATAGCGGCCGAACAGTTCAAGATGGCAGAGGACGGATATAACAATCCAAAATGGCGGCTGGGAAGTTCAAGATGGCGATACGGATTTCAAAAATTCAAAATGGCGGCCAAAAATTTCAAGACGGCTGTACGGATTTCGAAAATTCAAGATGGCGGCCGAAGAGTTCACAAGGGCGGGACAGATTTCAGAAATTCAAAATAGCGGCTGGACCGTTCAAGATGGCGGTTCGGATTGAAAAAATTCAAGATGGCAGGACAGATTTCAAAAATTCAAACTGGCGGCCGAAAAGTTCACGAGGGTGGTACGGATTTTAAAAATTCAAAATGGCGGCCGGAAAATTCAAGATGGCGGTACGGATTTTAAAAATTCAAGATGGCAATTACAAAGTTCAAGACGGCATTACGGATTTCAAAAATTCAAGATCGCGGCTAAAAAGTTCAAGACGGCTGTACGGATTTCAAAAATTCAAGATGGCGGCCGGAAAATTCAAGATGCCGGCCGAAAAGTTCAAGATGGTGGTATGGATTTCAAAAATTCAAAATGTCTACCGAAAGATTCGCCATCTTAGAATTTCCGACAAAAAAAAATTGTAAATGAATAATGCTTGTGACCTTACCTTCGTTTCGAGGACACGGAATTGAGTGTGCTGTCATAGTCGAAACAGCAATGTCCGCGTCGAAGAGGAGCGGGGCTGGAAGTGAGTGGCAAACCGGTGCGGCTGTGAAAGACCATGGAGGCAGCATTTTCGAAGGATCGCCGAAACTGTTCTTGTTCGCTGGCGGAAGGTACGCCCTTTTCGTCCTCATAGAGGTCAGCGGCATCATTTTTTCGCAAGCGTCCATTGATGCAGCCATTAACGCCGGGGACGATGGGAGTGGCGTTACTTTTGGCGAATGTTTGATTGAACGTGAGAGGATCTTCGTGATGATCGTGAATTCGGTTGAAACCGATTTGATTTGAGGTCGATGAGGTCGTACCTCGATTTGTACTATTGTTTATATTTCGTTCAGTCTCGCTGAGGGACTCGTTGAGAAGTTCGTAGTAACGTCCGCTGTTTTTGTCGAGTTCGGCATCAATAATCGGCGATTCCGAATTTCCGCTCTTTTTGACAATATCCTCGTTGACCTTTTCATGACCTTGAGCTTGAAAAGCCGTTTCGGCAGAGCGTTGGCTCTCATTCGTCAGGATTCTACGTTTTTCCAATTCTTTTTGGAAGAGCTGCTTGAAACGACTGAGTCTTTTGTTCAAAACGTGCGGCAAGGATTTGCCCTCTTCGTATTGCTGAACGGTATTTCGGCGTTTAACCTCATCGTTGTCCTCGAGGTTTCTCGGCCTTGTGCCGTTCGAAATGTCCACCAGCCCCTTGCGATCTCGACTCGTTCGCAAAATGGCGCCCAACAGAACGTCCGCCGGCTTACACGGAGCTGGGCGATTCCCGTGACCTTGACCAAGGTCGCCACTTATAATTCCGCCCGTAGGCGCCACTTTGCACTCACAGATGGCTTTCGAAGCGTTGCCTCGTGTTTTTTCACGGTGCACCGAACAAAGAGACGTCTCGCGATCGCCCTCATCAGACATTTTTTCCAAGGCCGTGCGGTCTCTGCGTTTTGCAATTTTGGGCCCCGTGCGGCGCCGCGAGGACGCCGTTGGAGTGCGGGCCCGTAAAACTGCAAGAACTTCGTTAAACTCCCGCTGGCTGAGCTCCAAATTGCCATTTTTCAATCGAACCTCATTTCCCCGCGCCTCTTCTTGCGGCGCCCGCGGCGCCACAGTATTCGGCTTTTCTTCTTCGGGCGGCAAAACTCGCTTGGGCACTTTTTCGAACCACTCAAAAATTCGGGAATCACGCTTCTCGTTCTTTACAGGTTTCTTCTCTTTTGGCAACGACAAATTTGACATGAGTGCTGTCAATTCTTGACCGTTTGAATGCAGTTTTTTGGCGGTGTCTTCGGAATCGATTTTGTCGTTGGAAATAACGGCAGAGTTCTGCCGAACACGGTAATTGTGGTGCACGGTACATGGCGGTGAATTTTTGAGTGCTAAATTTTCTCGGATTCTCATTGAGCTGCCGCCAGCAGGATCGCCGAATATTTTATCGCCGCGAAAACAACTAGTCGAAGCTTTGGCTTCGCTGTTTTTGGCGCCATTTTTTCTCCCGCTCTCGTTTATCGAGACGAGAAAACGCGGCTCGTTTTGAGTGTCGTCTTTAACTCTCTGAGTTTTCGTGTTATTCTCATTTTTCTCAATCGAGGAGCTCGGGCGATGTGTGTTTTCGTTGCTCTCGTTGTTGTTTACATTGTCGTTACGATTATCGGTATCTTTTTTTGAGTGATTATTGTCGCTCGATGGCTTGTAGCGTTTTTCTTCATTTCCTTCGTCCTCGAGACTTACTTGTTTGAGAAAACTACGCTCGAGACTTCCGGTATTTAAATACGTGCGATTCTCGAAAATTTCCGGTCTGCCGTTCGCATAATTTTTATCACAAGGAAAATTTTGAGTGTGCAACGTTTCGTTGTTAAGTGTTATTGTTTCGCGAACCGCCGGCAGTGGCAAAGTTGCGTGGTGCGATGAGGTCGAGGCCAATTCGTGCGAAGGACCGCAAGGCAATGAACGCCGACGCTTTCTTTCACCGTTCGGACGTATCGACGGCGAAGGCGGACTCGCCTCTTCGTCCTCACAGTGACAATGATGCTTTCCTGGCTTGTCACATGCTGTTTGCAATCTGTCGTCGACGATTACTGCCAAATTCAGTTCAAATTAGATCTTCGTAGTGCAAAAACTCAGTGCACTGTAGCCGGCACTCAAAATTTCACAAGGAAACTCAAAAGACTCGTAAACGATGATTGTGAGTTTAAAGAAATTTCTATCGATAACAATGGAAGTTATAAATAAATATGATAATTACCAGGTAATACGAGATTCTCAACGGTGTGCGTGGTTGTTGAAGGCAAAGGTCCATTTTTAGTAGGTGTGAGTGCGCGTGCCGCGCACTCATCGTCGTTCTCTTTCGATGGATGAAGCGGGCAATGTAACGTTGGCACCTCTTCCATTCTCGGCAATGCCCACACGGTCACCTAGAAATAATAATTCTTTCGTCAAGCCCTTGCACTCAAACATTTCATCACTCAATGCTGAAACGTACCTTGATCGAATTACTATCACCAATTCCGGCCAATGGGAACGTGTGCTCGATCGGTGTTTCTCTGAATTTCCTGAGATTATCATCGCTGTGAGAAACTATTCGTGTTGTGACGTAACTTGGTCTTGTACCATTGCTGCGCGACCACCATGCTGCAATTTGACTAAAGTGCAAACGGGACCTAACCGCCTGATAGAGACCCTGAGCGTTCATTGTTTCTGGACTCCTGAAAAGCAAAATTACTCGTTTGGTTTATTCAGATCGATAGAATAAATCGTGAACGAATTGCTAATTTGTTTATGAGTGCCTTTGAGTGTTAGTAAGAACTAATAAATCGTCATACGTCCATTCACGTAAACGTATGTTCTGTTGTGAATAAATACTTTTGAGTGTTCATGAGTTTTTATGAGTTTGAGTCCCATTGAGTGCTGGTAAGTTTCCATTGTGAGTTAAGTGACTGTGAGTCATTTCAATGTTGAGTGACTATCTTTGAGTGCCAATACTTTTGAGTGTTTATGCGTTCTTATGAGTTTGAGTGGCATTGAGTGTTGATAAGTTTTTATTGTGAGTTAAGTGACCGTGAGTGATTTCAATGTTGAGTGACTATCTTTGAGTGCCCGTGAGTGATTCCAAGTTTCATCCAATACTTTTGAGTGCTCACGAGTTATTGTACGTTTGAGTTAATACTTTTGAGTGCCAGTGAATGATATAAAATTGTATTGAAGATTTTCAAGTGGTACGTTTCATTATTGATTAACTTACTTGCTCGGTACAACGTTGATCGACCAATATTCCAATAATATATCTGAAGGATGTTGCCATTGTGTTATCGAGGTGGACGGTAATATCGATACCGGTGGTTTGCAGGTCGCGCGTGCCAGTCCACAAGGACAATCGGTGCACATCAATACCTCGACCGACAACGACGAACCGATGGTTATTCTATCAGCAATTTCCCTCACCAAGACGAGATAACGACCGCACTGCGAACATACCGTCAAGGTCAATTTACTCAAAGTACAACGTTATTTCCCCACCGGAAAGATCCGTTTCCATGATATCACATTATGCCTTTTGTATGTGTGGGTTTAATACGAGTCTCGATACCTGAGGAGTCACCAAGAATCAGGAACGTGTAATTAGAAACTTCCGTACTCTGACTCAGTTACTTCCCAGTAAGTTTCGTCATTCCTGACGTTATATTCCATTTCGCAATTACTTTGTGTACTGTACGAGCCAGAGCCTCTAAAGTCCAGTATTCAATGTTATTATTATTATTTTCTTCCTTTTCAACCTCATTTCCTAATTACCATCATTATCATAATAACTTCATCACGGTTCATTCTACTTTCACCCCATCGTTTTTTTTTTTTTTTTTTTTTTTTTTTTTTTTTTTTTTTTTTTTATAGCAGGAAATATCCGTTGCCATGTCCTACTGATTACAACATTGAGAAAGGCCAATTTCCCTCCTTTTTATCTCTGCCTCTTTTGCCGCTCAAGCGTACGTGTATACCCTCCCGGGATCCGAGGGATGACGAGGTGAGAGTGCCACCCCTATGAAAGGGACGCTAACGAGCTTCACATACAGGGTGTACCTCATTGCAGCAAACTTTCGTTAATCGAAAACAAGTCCGTGCAGTGAACGGATTTTTGAATCAAAGTCATTTGCCTTCGAGCGGCGCAGTAATGTACTCACTCAATTTGACCTCGCACTCAAAATCCAAGGTCAAATTGTGTTTTTGGAAAACCTTCCTTTTGACATCGCGTATCGATAGCTATGTTCAAGGGCTTTTCAAAACACTACAATCAAGTTTGTTTATCTTTAGTATTAATGGAGATATATGACTTTTTAATTTTCATTGTCTACCCGGTATAAGGACGCGGCTGAAGTTGACAATAAAGAGGTAACTCACCAGATAGTTGTCGTTCTCGCACACGTGATCGTTGGCTAGTGTTTGAAGTGGCGCAGCACAGTGTGGACCCTCTTTGTAACCACGTGGTGGTCCCTGCAGCCTTCCCTCGCATACCAAGACACCCAGAGCTCGAACTACGCTCATAACACCCCCGCGACTGCTAACCCCACTGGGGCTGGCTGACTCGCCCCCCGACACTGCGCCGAGGCAGTGCATCCCTGTAACATAATCAAACAGAACGGTCAATCTATGTGGATATGTGCGTGTAATTAGATCAAGTGTTCCATGAAAAATATCACGGATAATTAGTTTGCAATTTCATCTTCGACCACCCCTCCAACGTTGCGGGTTTTTTCATCAAAACAAAATGACGGAAACCGAGAAAATTATTGGACTCATTTATAAATGAATATCTCAAAGTTTTCCTACCCGTTGAATATGATTTTCTTCATATGTTTATTTTGCGATCTCGAGATTACAATTAAGAGCAAGATGGCGGATTCAAAATGGCGGACCATAAAAATTGAAAACTTATGCGATTTACACGAAAATTATTATTCAACGGTATTCTGGGTCGCTGATTTCGATTTTCCGATCAAATATGACATTCAAGATGGCGGATCCAAAATAGCGGACCATAAAAATTGAAAAATTACGTGATTTGCACAAAAATTAATATCTAACGGTTCTCGGGATCGCTGATTTCGATTTTGCGGTCAGAATGTACATCCAAAATGGCGGATTATAAAAATTGAAAAATTACGCGATTTGCACGAAAATTGATTTCCAACGGTTTTTGGGGTCCCTGATTTCGATTTTGAGATCAAAAATAAGATCCAAGATGGCGGAGAAAAATATTGGGAATTCTTCGATTTCGATGAAAATTCGTATCAGGGGGTTTACGAGGTCGCTCTTTTCGAATTTTTCATCCAAAATGTGATGTAAAATTTACGGAAACGTGGACAGGGTGGTGAAATCGTTGATGAATTCGTTACGGAGTTTGTAACTGTCTGTGCCAGCGGTATTTTTCCCGTTCACTCTTTATAAACGAAACCGGAAGCACTAGATTTTGCTGAGTGGAGGAGGTAACATACGCGTATATATGATCCCGTACATATAAATACAACTCTGAGAAAATTGAGAGAACAGGGAGCAAACGAGTCGGAGACTCGCGCACGTGGCGGGAAAAGCAACGAGTCTTAGTCAGTGGTTCTCAAATCAAAATAAACATGGAAATTCAAAATAAATATTGAATGATTGGGTTCCAAAAATAAAAAAGGAAACAAAAACAACGAACGAAAAAGCAAAATGGCGGTACACAAACCTTCGAGTTGTCCTTGAAAACATTCCGCCATATATTGCAAGAGTGTCGTCGACATTTTTGGCCTTTTCCAAGAAACGTTTTGATACAAAAATATATATAGGCGTATAAAAAACACTGGCACGTGGTGAATTATCGAAGAACTTGGCAGTGTGAGATTTTCACTTCGTGTTTCGTTCGCTCAGATCGACTTTCGAGGAATAAAACATCGAAACCCATTGAAAAAAATAATCGAAATTTCCATAATTCGCAAAAATCAGAATAAAAATGAAAAAAAAAAAATGATAAAATTCGTTGTTTTCACCGGAAAGCAAAAACCCACTCCTCCATATCGACCCCTCTGAGTCGTCCCGTCTCGAAATCGTATTCATCCCCCGAAAAACATAATTTCTGGTAGATTTGGCATATTCGACATGAAAAGTGGAGCGCAAAATAAGACCCGTTGAAAAATTGACCTAGATCACAACAAGGGGGTAGTAAATCGAGCAATTGGCTCTGAGAACAAGAAAATTTTGGATTTTGCACTCAGATGTTGAAATGTAGGGCAACGAGGGTCAGACAAGGATGAATTTTGACAATTTGACCTTTATTTATGTTTTTCTGTTTACGGGACGGGGAGAAGAAGCGAGAACGCGAGCAGCAGGGTGACTGGCAGTTGCGTGTCATGCGCAAAACTTCAACCCCTCGATACGAAACCTCAATTCCTCCCTCTCCGGTCACTCTTTTCGCGAATATTGCAAGCGTGCGCGCGCGCGCCCATTTGACTCGACATCGAAGCCCGGCTGAACTAGCGCATGGGCGAATATTTAAGGGTGGGGAGGAATGACGTCCGAAAGGGGTGAGAGGAGGGGGGAGGGGGGTTGAGGAGAACGAGTGACTTCGTAAATACGGTGTGAACGTCCGATTCGAACGTTCCAGCTGAGAAAATAGCAACGTTTCCGAATTTGGATCATTATTTTTGCATCAACCCCCTCCCCTGCTGTCCACTTGCTTTTCATTTTCCTTTGTAGTTGTCAGGGTAATGTAAAAATATGAATATTTCAAGGTCCTCAAAAAAAAACACATTTAAATTTCATCGAATTATTTTGATTGTTAATGATTTATGAAAAAATGAGTGAAAAAATATACAAATAATGAATAACAATGAATTGTAAAAATAAATAATAAAATAATAGCAATAAATCGTGAATTCGTAAATAATCAGAATAAAGATATGAAAAATGAGATTATTTGAAATTCTTGATAACGTGAGCATGTTTTTTTGTTCATATCAAAGTCAGGACCTACGACAATGTACCCGAACGATTGAGTGCACACGTTTCTTTCTTTCAATTTGCGAAGAATCGTCAAGAATATATATACATATAAATATAGAAACATCTGTGTATATATAGATATATGTATATTGTACGTATAATCGTAGTAGGGGAGTGAATGACCCGTTGCCCGGAGACCCGAGTGTTGGATGTCATGAGTAGCCAGCAGAGCAGATCAGCAAAAGAAAGAGAAAGAGGAAGAGAAAGAGAGAGAGAGAGAGAGAGGAGAGAAAGAGTACACACGTGTGTTGGCTTTTCTTAACAAGCCATGTGGGACGTACGCGAAGTATACGTAGAATTGCTGAGCAAAAATTATTATTTTTTTAAGAATTGTTACTGGAACAAATACTCGCAATAAGAGTTAAAATTAATTAATTTGAGTTTGAGTGCACTTACTTTGAGTGCTTAGACTTTGAGTGCACTCATTTGGTTTCAATGGTTTCGCTGATTTCAAGATAATTCGAATTAATTGAGTTTGAGTGTTCTTGGCACTCATAAACTCTGCGCACTCAAAAACTTATACTCGAAGTCTGAGTAATTCAATTCACTTTAGAGTAATTGTCACTGTAATTGACTAAAAAACTCATTGCACTCAAACTCAAATCATTCCATTTTAAAAAGACATCGAGTTTTTGGGTTGACTTGAGTGAAAATGCCTAAAAAATGAATCAAGTCACTCGGGTTTTGAGTGCGTTGAGTTTGAGTGATTTTGAGTGCACTGGGTTTGCTATAAGTTCTTGAGTGGGTTGGATTGACAACGATTGAAAAGTTAATTGAATTACTCGGGCTTTGAGAATGAGTTTCTGAGTGCTATAAGTTCATGAGTGATTTTGAGTGCGTTGAGTTTGAGTGTCATGAATTTTCGTGCGAATTAGGGCGATAACAACTAAGAGCTCTATTCAATCACCAGGGCTTTGAGTGTCGTGAGTTTTGAGTGTTTTGAGTGTTTTCAATGTTTTGAGTGTTTTGAGTGCAATGAGTTTCGCAAAGTTTTTGATGGTCTGTAACTCTACAGGGCATTCAATGACGTCGAATTCGAGTTCTACCAGATTTTGAGTGCCTTGAGTGGCTATAGTTTGGGTGTTTTCAGATTCCCTATGATTACGGACGAACAAAATCTCGAAATGAAATGCATTGTTCGGTATTCGAGATCTAAGGGTTCTTGAGTGCTTTTGAGTGCCCAGAATATAATCAGTTGCCTCCCAACCGTTCTTCATTGTTTCTACAATCTTCAAACTGTATTTCATCGTTCAACCAGGACCTTTGTACCTTCAAATTTTTACCCAACGTTATATCTCGTTCTATTAAATCGTGGCAAGGGAGTTGAGAAGAAAAGGGAATGAGGGTTTTTAGTCGGGACGTCTAGACGAGTCTCCCCGAGAGTATTGCACCCTCTCGCTACGATTTAGGCGGATTGGCCCCTTCGAGCAAGGTTGAACAACCGGCCAAAGTCCTTCTCCTTTTGCCAAAGTACTCAGACCCCCTTAATCCTGGCTCTTTGACCCCCCCTGCCCCCAACGACGATCTTTTTTTGTGCTCAGGACCATTCGCAAAAATAAATAAAACCTTAAAAATCGTGGTACCACCACGAACTGAATTGTCCTGACAAAAAAAATAACATCTCTTTCATTCAAAACGTATTTTTATCATAATTAAATAATTTTGCTTGTAAAATCATTTCGAAAAGTGCTAATTCGTGTCCGAGGAAACGGACACTTCAAGGTGCTGCCCTCTGGACCATAATAGCGCGATTCTATTTCCGGAAAGACGTCAAACATCGAAAACCCTCTCTGCCTATATATGTACATATTTATATATCTATATATCTATATATAATTCTCGCGTTTAAATCTCGTGACGACTTAACAAGAGTTTGAGGGAGAGGGGGTTTCGGGTTTCACAAGGGAATCGGAAGTCTACGCATAAAAGGTATTCCCAAAAGGTGGCATTTCCCCCACCTTTCAATTACAAGTTGTATCGCAATGTTGAAAAAATATTGCAACATACTTTCCAAGTCTTTAAAATGGTATTTTAAAAAATCGATCAAAAAAAAAAGTTTACAAAATATCTACAAATCAAACTTTTCTTAAAATTCCATTATTATTATTATTATTATTATTATTATTATTATTAAATGTTGAAATACAAAATAATTCAAATAGTTCGCAAATATTTTTCAATGATTCACCATTTTAGTACGAATGACAAGGAAGATAGAGTAAAAATAAAATAAATAAACAAAGAAAAGTGACGAAAATTGGTGTTCCTTTGTCCCGGGTATAGAAAAGCGGATCGATTCAACGGGATTTTGCGTTACCGAGTCCAGAGACAAGAGAGAAAGAGAGAGAGAGGGAGAGAAGTGGGGATAGAGAGGTTAGGTCGCCCTCTTGGATGTTTTTTTGCCCGCTGAAGCGCGTGTTACGCTCCTGGAGGGAAGGGTATCGTAGAGATTGGTTGGGGGAGGTGGTAATTCGACGTCTCGCTTGGTCGTGGCGAGGTCAGCTGTGCGCGAGAAAAAGCCCTCTCGGGGAGAAACACGCGAGGCACACGTACACACATGTACATCAGCTGGGCATCGAGCAACGAGCCTCTGGCCAAAATGGCGGCTGAGAAACAGCTGATCGAGCGAGAGAGAAGAACCTACGGGTCGTAGGCGCTGGAGGGGAGCGATGGAGAGCGCGCATGCGCTCTTCACTCGCAGAACTCTCAGAAAGCCGCTGACCGCCGTGCTGAACAGACCCTCAGGCACTTACTGCTATTTACGGACGCGACGAGAAATCCATTCGCACACTTTTAGACTCTCGTATGTTTTACGAATGTTTGTATACTCGTGAGCGTCCTTGTACATGTTTATATATATATTTAACGCAATATATATGTATATTAACGTGTATATATAGATAAGAGACGAATTTAAATGGAACAGAGAGACTGGAGGCCTATTTCGAAACTGTTTAAAGCTCCTATGCTTCAGGCACCCATATTTAATCGTCCAATTAAAATTACTCGACGTTTACCTCTATTTATTTACTTTTTTTTTTTTAACTCAGTTGACACTTTTTTTACGTTTGGTCTGAGAATTAAAAATTTTCTTCAAAAATGCGTTGGGATTTGGATTTTTTTAAATTCTTTTTTGGGTTAATGTGCAATTCGCTCATTCAGAGAATCCGGCCTGTAACTGCCTTTCTTTGCTCGTTTCTTCGTCCCTCTCTCTCTCTCTCTCTCTACGTCTTTGGCTCGTGCAAGAGATCGATCCGTACACGTGTACTAGAGAAAATCTCCGACACGTGGCTTACAACCTTTTGAAATTAGAAACGCAACAATCCTTCGGCACAAAAAAGGTCACTGCCAATTGTTTTATTATCCAATTGTTACACTACTTTTTGCTCGTTTTGACTTTAGTCTTCTCTTAGAATTTTAAAAGTACTGCCATTTAAAAAAAAAAATTAAGATATCTGGATAATTAGAAAACGATTTTTTTCGTTTTTTTTTCAACTTTTCGAAAAATTGAATCAAAATTTTTGATTTCTTTTCTCAATGTATTTAAATGTCGAAAAAGTGACTAAAAAGTATTTTTTTTTTTTCACATTTTCTCATACAAATTTCTGTGCTAAACTATTTTTTCTATAATTTCAATATTTTTCGACGAAAATACGATAGGATTTAATATAAAAAATTAATTTAAATAAATGTTGCCCATACGATTCAAACTTTTGATAAAATATTCACCCTGCAGAAAAAAAAAGAAAATTGCTGAGAAAGAATTCAACTGAATAAATCGCACCCTTTTCAGAGTGGAAAATCGTTAATATCCGGAATTTTCTATCGTGTAAAATCATGTCGTGACTTCCCCCAGTCAGAACTGCACGTTCAAATGTACGGTTAGTTTACTTCGTCAGACACTTTCACCCGCAACTCGTAATTGCCTCAGGATATTTAATATACATATATATTTATTTATTGTGAGGCAAGAGAAGCCTTATGTTGGAATAGTCTTTAGATTACAGCGAAAAGTTGCAACCACAACTGTGTCCTTTCACTCGAGGGGGGAAATATAGAAAAATAATTCGCCTTCTGCATAAATTGTGATACGAAATTATTATTGCTTGATATTCTGAGCCGCGATAAAAAAATTTATTCAATTCAATTTAATTTTTGTATTTAATAAAAATAAAAAATCATTTAAAAAATTGCAATTGTCTTTTTTTTAATTATCGTATTGAAAAAAAATGATAAATATTCAAAAAAATATTAGAGAAAAATGAAAATTCATTAGAAACGAAAAATAATTTGCCTTTTGCATAAATTTGATACGAAATTATTATTGCTTGATATTCTGAGCCTTGATAAAAACATTTATTCAATTTAATTTAATTTTTGTATTTAATTAAAATAACAAATCATTTTAAAAATTGCAATGGTCTTTTTATTTTTTTATTATCGTATTTAAAAAAATGATAAATATTCAAAAAAATATTAGAGAAAAATGAAAATTCATTAGAAACGAAAAATAATTCCCCTTCTGCATAAATTTGATACGAAATTATTATTGCTTGATATTCTGAGCCTCAATTTAAAAAATTTATTCAATTTTCGTATTTAAATAAAATAAAAATAAATCTTTTTTCGATTATCGAACTGAAAAAAAAATGATAAATATTCAAAATAATAGCAGAGAAAAATGAAATCTCATTAATTCGTATTTGAAACTTTCTTATTTTCTTACAAAACATTTAACCGAGTGGTAAATTATTAAAAACATCAATAATACTTTAAACATTTTTTTTTCAAACGTCATAAAAATTCAAATGAATTATTACGAATAAATTTATTCGTAAATTCATTATAATTCAACGACAAATAAATAATTTACAAACGTGCCTAATTAATAAACAAAACAAAAGTGGAACGAATTGAAAAATTCTTTTATACAGAAGAGTGGGGGAAGTTTGAACGACGAAACTGGTGAAAGTCGATCGAACCGAAAGAACTTGAGCTGAAAAGGAGAACTTGTGCAATCGTCGTGCACAATCTGATCTCTCTCAAGGGAAAAATCAATAAAATTCATTTCCCAACAATTTTTAATGATTTTTTTTTAGAACTCATTTCTTTTTTTTTTCAATAAAAACAAAAAAAGGTGAATATGAAAAATTTCGTTTAAAATATTTCGAGACAAATTTTCGAACGAATTCGTGAAAACGAAAAACCCGTCGATTCCAATCACCTTTTTTGCAAAATGGCAGAATTTTCAATCCCAAAATCAGGATTTTGGTAATTTTTTTCGAAAATAAAAAAAAAATCGTTTTACCTCCTTGAGCGTCGTCCGCCATTAAATAAAATATTCCAAAGGAATGATGAGATTTCAAGTGAACTTGGAGACTGGTCAGTGAGAAGTGACTTGAAATTTGGTGAAAATGAAGGATTTTTTCCTACTCCTTCGACTGAAGGGGGAGAGTTCTATTGTACTTTCATTGGTTAATTTCCATTGGTTTATAGAGGGTCAGGAATGGTTAGATTTTCTTCGGATCAAGGGTCAAAATCCTTCGCAGGTAAAAATGAAGCGAATGGGCACATACTTTGGGGGAAAAACGTTAATGGTCTAAAATCGCAATGAAATATCTGGTTAGGAAATGTTGGCACATTATATTTAAATCTTTTCAAAAATCAAAAATAGTTTTGCAAATTCAAAAATAAGTTTAAAAAATTCAAAAATAGGTTAAAAAATTCAAAAATAGTTTTGAAAATTCAAAAATAGTTTAAAAAATTGAAAAATATTTTTAACAAATTACGAAATTTTAATTTTTTACTTATCGATCATTTTTCAATTATTCAAATAGACTTTTAATGATAAGTGGAACAAAAAATCAATTTAAAAATCGCTGATTTCTACTTCGTGATTAATTTCAACGCAATTTACGTTCTGACACTTCCGCATGCGTTTTAAAACGTATATATATATATATATATCGATACATTTGTACTTTTTATATCGATATAGAAGTGGACCTCGGTTAGAATATCGTTACGCAATGGAAATATCTGCTTCTACTGCATGACACGTGTCGAAGCGTGGTCGTGAGTCTTTTATATCGATATATAATGCTTTTATTGTGTTTAACGTCCGGCAATGGGTAAAGGCTACAATTAAGTATTACGTTTGATCGTTGAATCTTCATTGCAATATACATATATACATATATATATATATATATATCTTTTTAATACGTAATGGTACAAAGAAAATATTCGATTTATAAATCGAAAAAATTAATTTATTTAAAAAAATGTTGAATAAACATTATTATTATAAAAAATTGAATAATTACATGAAAATTGACGTTTTTTTTTTGAGATAAAAATTGAAGAATATGTGAAAAATCGTAAATAAACTTTTTTTAACAATTATAACATCGATTTATTGCAAAAATGGAATAATTGCAAAAATGTAAAATAAACTTTTTTTTTTTGGCAAAAAAAATTCATAAATTTGTGCAAAATCGTAAATGAATTTTTTTTTTAACAACATCGATTGATTGAAGAATAAATTTGATAGAAAAATTCAATAATTACAAAAAAGAGTTAAGTTTTCGTTTTAAAAAATCGTAGATTTAACTTTTTTGTATCTACGATTTTTAAAAATGAAAAATCGAAAAATTTATTGCTTTGAAAGATTTCCAATGAAATTTCGTAAAATCGACATGATAATTTTCGTAATAAAATGTTGGATTTACATTTTTATTATAGAAAATTAACATTTTCTTTATTATAAAATTAATCTATTGAATTGATGTTGAATAAACATTTTTTTAATTGATTTTTCGGTCGAACGAGTTTTCTACCTCGTTTGCTATTCATTTGAAAGCTTTTTTTTTACTAACTCGAATGAACATTTTATTTATGTTACGTTTATATCTATATGGAAGATTGAGAGATGAGAAAAAAAATACGTCTTTGACGTCCTCGACCGATCGGGTGTCCTACTTTACCGGAAATACCCCGCACTCGCCACACCAGAATTTTTACAAACTGGGTCAACCCTCCAGCAAGGGAAGTTTTCTCTCATACGTTAAGCAAATTATATTTTTCTATTTATTTCCATTTTTTTTTTCTTTTCATTTTCGATTGTCACTAATTTTAATTTTCTGGACAAAAAAATGTAAAAAAATCTATAAATCTAAAAATTTCTGACGGAATTTTTTTTTTTTTTTTTTTTTTGATTTTTTCGATATTTGGACAAAAAAACAGGAGAAATGAATTAAATTTTTTTTTGTTTTATTATTTCACTACAAATTGTGTCTCTTAGGAAAAATAAAAAAATAGAAGAAAATAATTTTCATTTGATTTTCGAAAACAGTAAAAAATCGATTATCGTATCGTCATATTTTTATTTTTTTTATTTTTTCAATTTTTTCGTCGTACTGTCACATTCCGAGATTTCGTCAGCCTTGAAATTTTTCGAAAAATTAGAAAATCGCTTTAATCGTGAAAAAAATGATATTTCAGGTATTTTCGTCAAATTCCAAGTACGACCTCGAATTTCAAACTGAAATTTTACTCTTAAATTCGAATATTCTCGTTTCCTTCGTACTTTGACAATTGAACTCAAATTTTTTTCTATCAGTTTTCAAATTCAATTTCAACAATGAATTTATTCAATTATTCATCAATTATTTTTTGATCCATTAAATTATTTCGTTATTATAATTAAAAAAAAAAAAAAAAAACTATAAAAATACGAGAACGAATATCTTATCGAGTCTTAAACCACGTGTAAAAATTTTATCACTCATTTTATCTATATTTATATTTATTTAGCTCTCTTTCTTTCGACTTTTTGATTTTTTTTTTTTTTTTAATTCTTTTTCGCTCTTACTCTTGCTCTCCTAAACTACATTTACAAGAGATACAGAGAAATAGGGACAAGAGGAAGTCAGCAAATGCTTAAAAGATGGTAAAGTAAGAGAGAGAGAGAGAGAAAGAGAGAGAGAGAGAGAGAGAGAGAGAGAGAGCGAGAGAGAGAGAGAGAGAGAGAGAGAGAGAAAGAGAGAGAAAGAAATAACGACAGCGAGAAGTAGAGAGAGAGAGAGAGAGGACAAAGGGGAAGTGTTCTGAAAGGGGGTAATGAGGACGTTGGGTGGGAGAATAGTTCGTATATTCGTGTAATGGTGGGGTTCTTTGCGAATCTAGGTTACCTGCATATTATGCAACCAATACATACGTACTGTGGAAAAAGAGAGAGAGAAAGAGAGAGAGAGAGAGAGAGAGAGAGAGAGAGAGAGAGAGAGAGAGAGAGAGAGAGAGGGAGAGGGAGAGAGAGAGAGAGAGAGAGGAAGAAACGATTGTATGAGTTGAAACATATGGATGTATATTTCTTGCCCAACGACGGGCACAAAAGACGTATACATATGTTACATGACAACGACACTAAACCCTAACCAGTATAACAAATCCATATTATCGATGAATTTTCAATTTTAAACATCAATGACTCGAAACGCTTATAAATTTTCAATATTTTCATATTTAATATAGTTTTTAAACAAATATTATCAAAAATAAAAAAATAATAATAATAAAAAAAAAAACAATCCGATAAGAAAAAAAATTTTTTTTGTTGAACGATTAAAACTGCGTGAGAAAAAAAATTGTTGTTGAAAATCCTGTAAAAATATGTTTTTTGACGTTCACTTCAAAATGAGATACAATTTTCAAATGAATTGTTGTTTTTGTGTATGAAAAAATGTATGAATTGAAATAATTAATAATAATTCAATTAACTTAATAAAACATTTAAATGCTATTGTAATGTTTATAAAATGTAAACAAACGTGGAGATGAGGTTGAACGAGTTTTCGGCGATAAACAACCAAGTATCAACGAGGGGGGAAAGGGGAAGGGAAAAACGAAAGAAAGAAAGAGAGAGAGAGAGAAAGATCGACAGTAAACAAAATTTTCGCTCACTAGTCGGCCGGTTGCCGTAGGTCCTGAGCGAAATAAAAATTCGTCAGAGTTCGTTCGATGTGCGAATAAAAACCAACGTGATGTAATCTTCCAACAGCTGTCGAATATTGTTTTTTTTCTCTCCGTTAAAAAGAATTGAAAAAAAAAAAAAAAAACAAAAAACACGATCGAAAGAAATATTTACAAAACCCACGACTCCGCGTAAGTATTTTCACAATATTTTACAAATTCCAAACGTTTCGATTCATTTTAATTCAAAATTTCCTAACAAATTCTCGATTTTATTGTATTTTTGCGATTTTTGAAAAATTTTATGAATTCAATTTGCTTGTTTTTTTACTTTTAATATTTTTGTACGAAAATTATAAAGAAAATAAATTTTTATTGAAATTTAGAGTGTTTTTTTTCCGAATTTAATAATGAAGAAAAAAAACAGTATCGATTTTTTTTTTGAGAATTTTTCGATATAGCGAAATAAATGCCAGATTTATTTAAATTAATTAATTAATTGTAATATATTGATAATGAATTAATGAAACGTCGTTAAAAGATAAAAGATAACAAAGATTTGGTTGATGTGTGGAGTAAGAGAATAATTGGAGGATTTATATGGTATAGAGCAAGGAGAACAGCGTAGGCGCAATCCCACCTTGGTTAAAAGTTGCAAAGGCTCATGCCAATTGGCCTGTGAGCGTCCTCGCTACGTGCCCGTAACGTGCAACTCGCTCCGACGAGTTTTCGCCTCGGCTCTTCTCTCTGTACGAAGATAACACAATGCTGCACAATTCTCGGCCAAAAGTACGTGCTGGGGGTATAAATTCGTTGAATTTTAACGAAAAATCACGATTCCGAAAAAAAATCACATTTTTATCGAAAAAAATATTCGTTTCCAGTAAAAAAACTTACATTGTGTCATTTTTTCAATTTTCTGATGAATTTTCTTCCATTTCTGAGACTTTTTGTCGTTGAAACGTTCATTTTATTTTCTTGCGAAACGATTTTCAAGTTTTTTTTTTTTCGTTTAGTCAAAATTTCGCGATGTTTATGTACATTTTGGGAAATCGAACGAAAAGCACGGAAGCAATTTTATTTTGGTTCGTTCCAGCACGAATTGGGGAAAAAATAACAAAACAGGAAATATTTAGGTTTGTCGTCGTTGGTCGAAAGACGTGAAAAAAAAATGACTTTTTTTGTCATCATTTGGATTTGTTTGAAATATTGAAAGATTTCCGTTTTTTTTCTTCGAATGAGTTACAATTTTGTCAAATTTACGGTTGACAATAATTGTCAAGGTCGAAAAATGGCTGCGGATCGAAAACGATTTCGAAATTAGATTCACTTCGCCTTTTTCGTTTTTTCAAACGAAGTTTTGCCAGTTTGATAATTCACGGTGAATGTCAAGGTCAAAAAAAATGTGCAAATTGACAGAAACATCGAAGTTCGAACATGTCAGCCATTATTGTTTTTTCTTGTTTCAAACGATAAGAAAAGTGACTTTGGACCGTTGATTTAGTAGAAACTACGAAGTATAGTTGAGGAAAATGTCTTCAATAATGATTTTGTGTAAATTCTTAAGAACTTTTGGTTTAATTGATAAAAATAATTGAAAAGTGATGAAAAAACGAGTTTCTAATTCTTCTTATCTTTGAAAAAGTAATGAGATCGAGTAATCAGTCGTTTTCATTAAAGTTCAAGGTCAAAAAACATCTGGGGTTCGATAAAAACATAAAAATTCAAAAATGTCAGCCATTTTCACGATGTTCGAATTTTGAAAAGAGCTAAAGTGTTTTCGCATCATTAAATAATGAGACATGCGAGAAAAAAATCGTTGAGTGATTTTTCATCGTTTCGTAAGGATTCTCAATGAAACAATAAATAATTGTGAATTGATGAATAAAAAGGGACCTTTAAAATCTTACCGAGTTTCGTGTTTAATGAGCAGACGCAATGAGAACGATCCAACGAGCCTGGGAGCCTCGTTCCCTTAGGGTCAAATGATTCTTTCAGGCTCCATGTCACGTCTAACCTTTCCCAACGCTGCTCGCTCTCTTTGTCCCTATCAGTTCGATGGTTGGGTTTCTCTCGTAGGTTCGCGCACGAGAGAGACACAGAGGCGCACACACACACAGCTGTTTATTGCAAAATCATCGAAAAATTAAGATTGCGACGAATTTGTTGGCTTTAAACAGTCCGAAATAGCCATTTGTTCGATCACTCAATTATCGTTTGCCAAAGTCTCAAACGCGACAACATCAACGAACATGACAACAACAAAAACAAGATAACGAAACAAAGAACATACACTAAAAACTCGACGACGAATAAAGAAAAGGAAAAATCGAATTTTACGAGCAACACACACCCCTTACGCTCCCAACAACCGTACAGACCGAAGGTCTGTTGCCAACTGATCCGGGTATGACAGCTACGACGAGCCTAACCATTTCTGCCACTCCCTTCACCCCAAAATCCCCTAGAAACACATGTCCATTGACTTTAGCTCCTCACGATCTCAATTTCCATTGTTTGACGTTTATTTACACGAAACTTAAGACAAACTATTGTCAAGATAATTAATAATTCGAATCGAACGATTCTTTTCTTCATTTTGAGGTTAAATGTCATATTTTTTGGGTTTTTCGTTGATGATGATTTTGCGGTTATGTCACGCCCATCCCTGATAAAATATAGTTCGCAGATTTCATGATTACGTTTTTAACGATGAGTTTTCGGGATTTCCAGGCATTAAATAATGAATTGGAGGTTCTTAGAGAAATTGAGGTGCATTAATTGATGCTTGACGATCAAATTTACGATTTTTATTGATGATTTAATCGAAGATTTTTTTGGGATCGACCATAGTGACTTTTCCTTGAGGTTGTCAGCTGTGTCAATCATATGGTGGAGTCAGCTGTGTTTCTCGTGCTGCAAAAATACTAGCAGGGGCGTGCCAATAGTACGGAGAGCCCCGGATCGAAATTTTCTCTTCATATTTCGTTTTATTACTTTTTTGCGTTTTTGAGAGGCACATAAATGTTATTAAAATTATGAAAAAAAACCTCGGATCTAAGATCGAAAATAAAATACGAAAAATGTCACTAGGGCGAAAAAAAATCGTAAAAAAAAACATTTTTCCTCCAAAAAAATTCGTTTTTCGTGTAACTTTATTTACAAATATGAATCATTCGTTACAAGACAATGTGTTTGAGGAAAATGGTGCAAAATCGGAGAAAAAAAAATCAAACTTGAGAAAACTTCGTGACAGATGAAATTTTCGTAAACGGACGTTGAACTATTTCTGGTTTTTTTTCTTTTCGTTCTTTGGGACTGTACCAAAATCCTTGATGGCGAACATTTTTTTTTTTTTTTATGCTATCGTTTTATAAGCTTCATCATTTTTTGCCAGATTTTTTTATTCCACCGGTTACCAACGGTCCCTTCTGTCCAGCTTTTTTCTGCGCTTCGGCCAACGCTTTTTGAGTTTCTTTTTGCTTTTGCTTGAACGCCATGTCGTCCTCATCCAAATCCTTAGCGTCCTTCTTCGGCGCCTTCAATGGTTTTTTTTTGCCACCTTCACGGCCTGACATTCTAAAAAAAGAAAAAAAAAAATGCCAATGGGTTTCAAAAGCCTATTTAAAATTCTCAAAACATGAGGCCAAATTTTTGAGTTTTTCTATTTTGTAAAATTTCAAGGTCATTCGATCATAATGACACTGCGAGGACGTATTATGACGGAAAAAAATTAAGTTTTCACCGTAGACTTCGCAGATTCATCAAAAAGGACAATAAAAAAAAAAAATTTTATATTTTCCGATCTTTATCTGAGAATGAAACTCTAACATAGAAAAAAATTAGAAAATTCTTTAGGAACCGAAAAACGAAGAGAGAATTTAGAAAAAAGTTTGTAAATTTTGAGGTTATGAATTGAGAAATACGAGGGAGAAAATAATTCGATGATTTTTGTAATTATTTAATATCCAATCAATGTAAATTGTAATTTTTTCAAAAATCCACAAAAAAAAAACTTCTTAAATACTCCGGAAAGTAGATATCATCAAAAGTAACAATAAAATGGATATGGAAAAATTTGGCATGTGATTTGGTGAGAGGTTAGACGCCGAGTTTTGTTGTTCGCGAAAGCTTCACAACGAAAAAAAGGCTCCGGACGTCAGGAAAAAACTTCAGAAATCACAAATTAACTTACTCGATAGTGTTGGATAATACGCCGCAGAAAAAAACGGTCAAGAATCTTAGAAACCGTTAAAAAACGTTCCTCGTGTTCGTTGAAGGTTTGAGCGAAAAAAAATTCGATAGTTTCTGAAAGCGAGGACGAAACGTAAACGCACGTAAACGTTGAGAGTTCCAAGTGGCGCCATCTGTAGGCCCCTCGAAAAATCCCATAGAACTAAATATTCATAAATGTGAGGAACGTGGGGAATAATAAAATTTGAAACACAAAAGACACGCGTAAAGAAAATTATGAAAATATTTTATTAAACTTTATGAAAAAAGGTGCGTATCACATTTCGTTAGTTTTTAACCTACACGACCAGGTGTTGACCGATTTTTTAACAGTCGTAAATACTTTTTTAAACCCATTCATTTCCTTATTCCATTTATACGAATTACAAGAGTTCGGTACATTCGGGGATTCCTAAAACAGGCGAGCCCTTCGCGTAACCCATTCATTCTCTTAATTAAAAACTTAAATCTATCGCCGGAAAAGTCGTCGTGTAATCAGATCACTGTTTGCTTAAAATTAATTTTCGAGTGCTTCCAAGTATTGTTCAATCTCGCGCATCGTTGGAAGAAAACTAGCAAAATATTTTAATTCCATGCTGGAGAGAATAGATTTAACAGCTTGTTCCTTGTCCTGCGGTGTAATGACGGTGTCGAGCATCATGACATTTTTTCGATGCATGGTAGCAATATCCTGGGCGACCAGACGGATCATTTCAAAGTTGAGTGGTGCTCCGATGAGAATGCGCACGATGATTGGTATCCTTGATATTTTATGAAACTTTTTTTTCCTTTCTCCGAACAAAGAAATGACAGTTTGTTGGAATCTGACAGCGACAGGAGTATTTTTTGGTGATGTTCTGATGTAGTTGACGGGTTTAAAACCACCTTCGCATCTCTCAAAACTAGTTATCTGCGTGAGCAACGATTCGTACAATTCGAAGCAATCTTTCGCAGTCGCTATTCTTTTTCCAATGCATCCCGTTAGGATATATAGTGATATGTGGTTCGCTTGTCCAATGTCTACTTCGTCATATACGGAGGGAGTTATTTCTGGTTCGTCCCCGCGTTGCGCAAATATCGTCATATGTTCTTGTCCTGGAATAACCGTCAGGATCATATCTTTTTTTGCTTTGTAAGCTTGTTCTATTAACTCTCCCAAATTTCTGTTGTAATATCTGTTGATAATTGACAGCGATACAAGAAACGTAAAAATTACCAATGACCAAGGTCTTGTTTCCGCTTCAAACATGTTGAAGAAAATAGAAACTACGAGAGTTATTATTAACATTATTTGGATAAATTCTCCCATCAGGCATCTTCCCATTAAACAGTCTGTTAGAATGTCGCTGAGAGTGTGTTCGTATTCTTCGAGGTGTGTTCTTTTAGGTATGGTTGTGCGGTTAGTAGCCATTTTTTTTTTTTAAGTTTATTATGTTATTAGTATCTTTTAAATTGTGTTTAGAATTGGCCAATTTTTGCTGTTTCATGTGTTTATTAAATGAAGAATTACAGTCGTGAATTAAGGTTAAGTTTTTGCGTATTATTCACTTAGCGATGTTATACCCAAGCTTTTGAAACGATCTTAAGGCGAAGATAAAGCAGAAATTGTGCAGTTGAGATTTTTAGGATTCGTGATTTGTGACACGTCGTGTTTGACATTTAATTAAGAAAAACCGGCCACGATTATCATGCGAGTTATCCACGTACGTGAAAACCTTACAGAAGTTCGAATAATTTCGTTTACGTATCACTCACGAACCGGTACGCTCACGAGATACGGAAGATAAAAGTGTGACATGCTTTAATACGTGGATTTTTTCAATTCGCGATTTTTTAAACACACCCTGATCGACGATTGTCGCTAGAGCGAATTTTTTGATTTTGACACGAGAAAAATTTGTATGTTTTTGTTATTTTAATTGTTGAAATAAGTTTTTTAGGTTAATGTTCAATGTTGTGACAGACTCACGTCTCGATTCTCTCTGGCTCTCCTTCTCTCCACGTTTCTCTAATCTCTTGTTTTCTTTTTATCGATGGTGCTGCCTTTTATCACCTGTTGCGACGAAATAGGCATTCGATTGGCCAATCGGTTTTTGTCCAATCTGTATATCCCAGCCCCCCCCCCCGCCCCTTCGCAAAACAAATAAATTGACTGTTTTTTCTACGAATCTCCTACAGTAATAGCCACTCAGCCAGTTTGCAGCCTTGCCGACTAAAGATGGCGCCATTTTCCGATGTGAAAGTGGCGACGCCTGCTTTAAAACTAACCTAACCTATCGATGTGGCAAAAAAAAAAGAAATTGCTGTGACAGTGTCAAAAGTGTATTCTCACGAATCACAATAGAAAATACGGAGAAATTTTTCCCTCGTTACGTCATCAAATTTGGCGTTAATATTTTTTTGCCCATTTCAGAAGGAACTTGGAATTTTGAATCGTTAAGTTGTTTAAAGGTTATTTAGGATTGAAAAATGAAGTGGTTTCCTGGAAGTATCAGCGAGGCTGTGACCGCAGCGAAACAACGAGGGGCCATTTTCGTCGTGTTTGTCGAAGGTAAGTTTATTCTTATAATTTTTCAGCAATGATTTTATGTTTTTAAATATTAAATTTTATGGGCTCAACAAATTTTCTAAGTGTCGACCATTTTTTTTGGGAGTTTCGACGAGGAAAAAAGTTGGGCTATTGTAACCTCACTTTTTTGCTTTTATTTGATCGGTTTTTTTCGTACTTTAGGGCGCCAAACTTATGGGCGCCGTGAACCGATTATTTCGAGGCAACAAATGTTTTTGCCCACAATTTACTGATCATTAAATTATGTTATTATTATTCTTATTGACATTTCACAACATATTGGTGCCGTGAGCTCGGAATAAATTAATTTGAAATGGCGCACTGATTGTTGACTTGGCGCCTAAAAATTGCCACTGGATTTGACATTGTGGTTTTCAGGCAAGGATGAAAAGTCAGTGCAGGCAGCTAGTGTACTCGATCAGGAGGCAATTTCGTCGCGAATGGAACGCGACGATTTTGTCTCCGTCAGAGTCGAGGCGGAAACCGAGGCCTTCGTTTTCTTTCAACAAATTTGTATCCTTTCAAGTTTAACGGCCATTTGCAATTTTTTTCGATCGCAACTTTGTTTTGATTCAATTATTGGCTCCTTGACGATAAAAAAATGGCAATTCAGACGAAAAGGTGACCGTCCCGTCTCTTTATTTTATTGGCGATAATGGCGTGCCAGTGTTTACTTTAGTCGGCGGTTTAAATCCGGCGGAATTGACTGCTAAGCTCGACAGCCATTTTCCCCACGTTGCAAAAACCGTCGGTGGCGCCTCGTCGAGTTTCATACGATCCGAACAAAACGCCGATTTATCGGCAAACACTCAATCCCAATTGGGCGCTACTTCGCAACCTCAAAGCCCTGAAACTACCGCCTCCAAGTCAGACAATTCCGGCGAAGCAACGAAAGAGCGGGAATTGACGACTGAGGAAAAAATTGAACGAGCTAAACAACTCGTCGAACTTCAGAGACGACAAAAAATCGCTCAAGAACGGGAAGAAGAAAAAAAACGTGAAATCGAACGCCGATTATTGGGCAAAGATCTTCAAGCTCTCAAACAAAAACAACACGAAGCTGAAATCAAATTGGCTCTCGACGAACGGATGCGTGAAAAAGTCGCCGAAGCTGAAGCTCGCGAAAAAGTTCTTAGACAAATCGCCGAAGACAAGCTCGAACGTAAACAACGGGAATTGGCACTTCAGGTTTGTGTGGAAAACTCGCCAATATTCTAGAATCTTATTGTCAATATTGGCGCTTCTAGAAACTAAAAAATTGTTGGAATTGCATGAAAATTTGTACTCGGGGGTTTTCCGGGTCGCTGATCACGAATTTGAACTCAATTTTCCGAAATTCTAAATGGCGGATTCAAAATGGCGGCCAAAAATATCAAAATTGTTAAAATTACACCTTAATTTGTACTCGGGGGTTTTTGGGGTCGCTGATCACGAATTTGAACTCAATTTTTCGAAATTCTAAATGGCGGATTCAAAATGGCGGCCAAAAATATCAAAATTGTTGAAATTGCACCTAAATTTGTCCTCGGGGGTTTTCGAGGTCGCTGATTAAGAACTTGAACACAATTTTTCGAAATTTTTAACGGCAGATTCAATATGGCGGCCAAAAATGTAAAAATTGCATCAAAATTTGTATTCGGTGGTTTTTGGGGTCGCTGATTATGAATTTGAGCGCAATTTTTCGAAATTCTAAATGTTTAATCCAATATGGCAGCCAAAAATACAAAAACTACTGAAACTTCTTGAAACAAAATCTGCAAAACCAAAAAAAAAGTCATAAAATCTTGAAAACACGATCGAAATCGAAAATATTGAAAAACCGGTTAAACAAATGAAATATCACTGTTTTAAATGGTGTTTTTTTGTCATTAGCAACAAACTGTGCAACAGCAACAACAGAATCAAAATGAGCGGAGCGAGGCAACGGCGTCGGGCAGTTCGAGCAGTGACTCGACGACGGCTCGCATCCAATTTCGATTGCCGTCGGGTGCTCCGCACTTGGGCAAATTCGAAGCAACGAGTACGCTCGGTTCTCTGCGTTCCTACGTCGCTCGTAACATCGAATTGCCTTTTCAACAGTTCGCGATGTCAACGACATTTCCTCGCAGAGATTTGGTCGTCGAGGATGACGAAAAAACTCTCAGGGAACTCGAACTCGTGCCTACAGCCGTCATTTTAATTCTGCCAGTCAAAAATGTAAATAAAAAAAAAGTAAAAAAAAAAAACCAAAAAATGGCAAATTTCGAAAATTCAAAATATCAAAATTCTGATTTTTGAATTGGAGAAATTAAAAAAAAATTAGAATAAAAAAAAAATTCCTCAAAAATATGTGAAAACTCAAAAAAAATTATTTTTCACTGTGGATTCCGAAAAACTGCCATTTTTTTTTTTTTTTTTTTTTTCAAATCGCTCATAATTCTTCCAAAATGGTATTTCAACTCAAAATCCCTTGTTTTTTTTTCTTTTTTCAGTCAAAAGTAACGAGCGTCGTTTCTTCGGACGGTGACGTTGGTTTCGTGTCCCGATTTATTTGGGCACTTTTCGCTCCGATAATGTCGATCTACAATTTAGTAATCGGCTATTTTTCTGGTGCACCAAGAAATCCACCAGAAAATCGAGGCGATCTGAATCCTGCAGCACGTGGCTCCAACCCAAATGCCGAACGATTTGGGCGAATTCCTGACCAGCCTTCTGGGTAAAAATTATTTTCAAAAATTCAAAATTTTTTTTTCTTCAATTTTCAGTACAAAAATAATGAAAAATGCATTTTTTTCTTTTTTTTTTTGTTGTTTACGATAGTTCCATAAGTCGAATTACATTGGGAGGTCCATCGACAACGATACGTTCACGAGGAAATATTCACAGGCTTCATTCCGGAGGCGACGACAACGACGAGAACAACACGTGGAACGGTAACTCCACACAACAGATGTGAAAAAATTATATTTACAAAAGTTCGAACTTACGAATATTCATAAAAACAAACAAAAAATTATAAAAACCAAAATTTCAGTCAAAAAAATTAGAAATTAGAAATATTATTTTTGGATACAAAAATGATTGAAAATTTTTCTTTTTTTTTTCTCGAATTTTTTTGTCGGAAATTTCGATTCGTCGGCAGGAATTGTACGATAGTTTTTCGCTATAACAATTAAGTCAATTTTATTTCAACTTCATTAATATCAAGATAAGAAAATAATGATCGAAACACGTGAATATCAATGTATGTAATTAATTTATGAAATTGAATGAATTACTTCGTAGCTAGAAAATAAATTGTCGTTTTTATTCACCGAAGATCAAAAAATTAGATTATTACATGAAAGTTTTATTTTTTTTCGAATTTTTTTAAGCATCGAATGACTTTTCCAAAATTTTTGCTAATTTTTCAACGTTTCACTTGTTTGAATTTAATTTTTTTCAAATTTATGACATTTTTTCCCCATTTTTCAAAGTCAGAAGTTGAAAAATTGTATTTTGCGATTTTTTTGACAGAATTTCAACTTTTTAAATATTTTTTTTCGTTTTTTTGAGATCGTAACAGGTCCGAGGACAAAGTCGATAAATTTTCATTATGCGATTCTTTTTCCGAGTTTTTTTTTTTTGACATTTGAGACTGGACAGGTTGGTCATCGTGTTTGGAACATGACCGCGAACAAGACACGAGTTTAGTTATCGAGGGTGCGAACAGAGAGAGAGTGAGAGAGAGAGAGAGAGAGTGAAAAAGAACGATTTTTTGCTCCGCCCTCCGAGCACGTGTTTAAGGGCAATTTCGAACAGAAACAATTTTTTTTTTCATTCGCTGTCTCGTCTCGAAGAAATGTTTCGATGTATAGCCAATTATGCGGTTAATTATTTTTGAGAGATCGCAGAACGTCCTTAAGGATAAAAAAACCTGAAAAAACAGACTTGTCGCCTGTTTTTTAGTTTCCGATTCCAATTTTCCTATTTCCCAAAAATCTTCCAATATTTTTTAACGTCCAATTAAACGAAATTGAGGGAAAAGAGGATTTTTTTGAATTTTTATCGAACAATCAGTCGATGAAACGAAACGGTACTAATTTTTGGGCTTTTTGAACGTTTTCTAACGTCAATTACCGGAGCAGGTGAAAATAGAAAAAAAAAGAAAAAAAAATCGATTACCGAAGTCGAGAATAAATTTTTTGACTATTTTATCCAGCGGAAAATTTATTGATTATCAAATTAAAGATTTTTCCATATATTATAACGAAGGGTCACCGAACGAGGTCAATTTATTGGAAAAATAAAAAAAATCTTTTGGATTTTGTGAAAAACGATTTTTTGCCATTTTTTTGTTGTTGAAGAATTTGTTAATTACGATATTCGTCATCGCCATAATGAAGTTTTCCGTGAAAATCATGACTCGAAATATTTGGCACGCTTTGGTGAATTTTAGAAAAAAGAAGAAAAGAGAAAGAAAGATGATTTTGGTCTCGAGCGAATAGCGATTATTAAATGCAGTGACACGGCCAGGCTCGCGAGCTGAACATAAATTTATCGAGGCTTCATTACTCGTCATTTAAACTTTTTTCCTCTCGCGCTCACTCTCTTCTCTTTACTAAAATCTTTCGTATCTCAATGATTGCCAAGAAACGCCCATCATCTACGAGGATTGGATGTTTCGACCAGTGACGTCACGAGCACGTGGCTTTTTTGGGCAACGCCTCGTTCCCCCAAAAGAAAAAATAAAGAAAAATTCAAATTTTGCTCCACCCTGTTCTGGCAGTCACTCGTTCTCAAACTTATCTCGCGGACAAGGGTTGCTTCCACAGTTTTCTTTCGTGAGTCCCGCGCGAATGACGATTTTTATAAACCAATTTAAAAAAAAGAAATATGAATAAAAAAAAAATTCAAAATTTTTCAACTATTTACAAAATTAACGAAATTTGAAAAAAGCGAAATAAAAAAAAAACGAAATCGTGTAAACAAGTTGAAAAGAAATATCGTCAAAGAATGAAAGAAAAAAATTAATATTGGCAAAAATATACAGTGAAATTTATTTGGTTAATGGAAAATCGGACAAAATGTCGAAATTTAGTTAGTGCCAAAGTGTGAAACGTTCAAATTATCTTTGAAATTTGATTAAAATTTTTTTGAATAATTAAAAAATGTCTGAGGATCATTCAAAATTAGTGGAAAATGATTCTGCTACGTTGGAAAAGTTTGTGTCCAGTCCACGAGTATCGGCTTTTAGCATTGAAAGACTATTGGCTCCGAGTGAAAATAATTCGATGAAAAAAAGGACTATTTATGGGGAGAAATTGGGATTGGAAAAAATAAGAGTTGCTCCTGATTCATCAATGTCGTTGAACGAGGATATCGAAACACAGGAAGACACGGACGTCGTTTGTTCAACTTCCCCTGGTCCGGAAATAAGTTACGGTAATTAAATTGCATTTTTCTAATAAAAAATTTGATTTAATAATTTTAGTGCCAATTTTGTAGTCTTTTATGATTTTTTGAAAAATAAATTATTCTCCATTTTATTTTCAATCATTTCGAGAGAAAGAAATAAAATTAATGAATAATTGGCGGTTATGAATTCTGGCATTTTATGAGACAAGAAACAGGGTCTTCCCGAAGTAATTTGGGGAATTTACAAAAAGGTGTCCCTAGAAAAAGTTTGATCCATTGCTTCCTGCAGGTTTACCACGCCTTCTCAATGTTCCTTATTTTCTTGATAGAGGGCAGCACAATACATGGGCAACTGGCTAATTTGTGAGAAAAAAAAGTGGCTAGTTAAAAAAAGAATGTGAAAAAACAAGATTTTCGGTAATCACATGAATTTCGTGTTAATTTAGATCGAGAATTTGCAGTGACGATTTATCAGCAATTATTGCCACGATGGTTCGTGGAGCTGTAAAAATTGGCCACGAGGAGTAGTTTCATTTTCGGGGTGATTTACAGATCGTTTAATGCCCCGTTGGGATAAATTGCTCGTGTGATATCTCGAGAAAATTTCGTTATTTTTGTAAATTCCTCGTTGGTTTATATAGTCGTCGGGACGACGTAGAGTTTATTTGGGATGACTTTGAGACCGCAAGCCACAAAGCAGTCAGCTCTTCTCGTGCTCATAAATCTTTCGAGCAATTTGCCAGAGACGTAAGAGTATCGATGAAAGGATTGTCTTAATTAGTGACCAAAAATTGGTTAAATTGTAGACCTGCGAATAGGTTAATTACTTTGTCCTTTGATGCAGCAAAGTATTGGCTCAAATTTCGTCTGGTCAAATCGTCGTGGCGATTATTTGTTTAACTTATTATTAGAGAAGTGGTTTTTGCTGCGTATAAAAATTGGGAACACATTTTTAACTACTGGCCGTTGGCATCTTAATGAAAAAAATAATACTGGTAGCTGATGAATTATCTTTTGAAAGTTACTAGCTATTAATTTGTAAAAATCACTATTGGCTTCACAAACTGACTACTGGTTGTTGGCATCTTAATGAAAAAAATAATACTGGCCCCTGATGAAATACCTTTTGAAATTTATTAGCCATTAATTTGTAAAAATCACTATTGGCCTTAGAAATCGACTACTGGCTATTGGCATATTAATGAGTGAACCGACCACTGGAAGGCGGAGATGGCTATTGGCATGCGAAGAACCGACCTTCGGCAACTGATGTCTATTAACGTCTAAAAATCACTACTGGCTTGCAAATATTGACTACTGGCTACTAAAAATCTGTTGGTTCTCAAAAGTTGTTCAGTAGCTTCTATGAAAAATTCTGTCGGCTCTTAAAAATCGATAAATTAGCATCCAATAGGCTATTGGCGGTGAAAACTGGGTACTGGCTCGTATGTAAATATATTGGCATTTTATCGGCAATTGATGCCACTTGCCAAATTGGCTACTGGCTTAGAAAAATTAGGTACTGGCTCTTTAAAAAGTCGATCGAATTTTGAAGATAATCAGTTATCTTCCATCGGCTATTGGCTCTTGATTGATCTTTCCATTGACATTTTACATATCAATTACTTTCAATCGACAATCACTTTTGCAAATTGGCCAATATTTCTAACCGCAGATTAGTAGTTTTTCGATCTGTTTGATCATTTTTTTTCACCCACGTTTACGCACGGAAAATGGGCGGATCAGAGATTGCGAGGAGAATTAGCGTCGTTTTATCGCGCTGTATCTACTCTATCTCACTCAAGTCAGCCGGACCATATCATTAATCACCGAATAATTAGGAGACAAGTTTTCGGTGTAGCTCGCGGCAATTAGGTAAACTAGAAGGCGTGGTGTTCTATTCCTGCGCCACGTACGCCCATGTCGACTTGTTCCTCTCTCTCTTCCTCTCATTCCTTTCGTCCCATTCGCATTCATGTGTATACAGATATATAAAAGGGTTAAGGCACGTTCGCCATCGCCGCGACAAAATCTCGAAATCGTTTCTCTCCTCATCTTCGACTTTTTTTCTCTCTTTCTACTTGCTACAATTACCCCCAAACTATCCCACCGTCCTCATCAATCTCAAACATTCTTTTTTTTCATCCCCTCTTCCCCCTCTTCTTCCTCTTCATCCTCTTTTCGTTAACACAATGTATATATACTTGTTTATATTTATATTTATCCCCGTCGTGAGCTCCCCCGGCAAACGATTTACAAGGGCCACTAATACCCCGACGAACGCGAAGAAAACGTTGCTACCATATTCATGGCACACACGAAAAACATTCGTGTATATGTGCCTTTCGCTCGCTCCCTAATTCTCTGTTTCTCTGGAGAACGAGACTCCTCCGCGTTTCTTTACTCTGTAACGACAGCATGAGCTCCCGCTAAGCGTCCCCGGTATCATCTTCTAATTATCCGCCCATTAATCATCCTCAGTCTCGAGAACGAGCCAGAGAAAGAGAACAACTTAACCCCGTTGACATATGCTTATAAATCCTATCTTTCCTTCGTTCTCGCTTGCACTCACGACATCTACATTTTTCTTTTTTTTTTTAGATACTTCAATATCCTCTCTTTCCCATACAACTCACTCAACCTTACGTCCGGTCTCGTGTGCAACGACGTAGTAATTTTTTTTCTTATGTTTCCCGGACCTGATTGACCTGGGGTTCCCTTTTGTTTTTCGTCATTTTCTTAACCTCCAAAGTTGTTCTTATTATAAGGTAATATTTGCTCTGAACGTTCTCCCGCGGCTTTTCCCTTTTGTCCCGCCAATTTTTTTGATCCCCAAAACCTTATCTTGTCCCAGACAACTAGCTCTTGAGTAACACACATTAGTCAAGATGATACCAAAATAACATCGAATTAAGCTTCAAATGACTGATTAACGGTCAATTTGATAAAAGATTGAATAAACCTGGGATTCCTTCTTGTTGTCCGCCATTTTGTTCACTTGCAAAGCGTTGATATGTTGCAGAAGCGTGTACCAGTAGCTCCGGAACGAATTCTGTCACAGGTATCGAAGGCCCCGAGTCAGAAAACGCTAACGAGGGTAACTCCAGTGTAACCAGTGATGAGGACAGAAAAAAAAGACCGAGAACTGCGTTTACAGCTTCTCAGATCAAATCACTCGAGGCCGAGTTCGAGAGAAACAAATATTTGAGCGTCGCTAAAAGATTGCAGCTCAGCAAAAGCCTCAAACTCACGGAAACGCAGGTAATTTTTTTGTCAGCTGGTAGCACGTAGTGACAAAATCAAACATAAGGGGAAACCCCTGACAAAGGACAAAATATTGGTATTTAGAATCGGAAAAACCGTTAGAATATCTTTCCATGTGTTTTCGATATTAAAATCGAGCCCACAAGTTACAAGGCCCCAAGTTAAGTCTGTGCTTCGTTAATGCCACATTAACTGACACACAAGAAAAATTATTTGATTCTTCCGGTGGATTTTAATGGGTTATGTTGGCATACAAAAAATATGGATTTTTCCATAGGAAACGCGTTGCATTCGATAAATCGCGATCCTTCCCGTACTTCCGTACAAGGGCCCATGCTTGGGACACCTGAAAGCATTTTTTTCTCCCTCTTTCGCGGTTTCAATAGTTTTTACGAGATTGCGCCGCGTCGAGGGTCGAGAACCAAGGGGGCTCAGGATCTATGTCGGATTCTCGGGGGGGTCAAACACGCGTTTGAATTATGGACATTTTTCTGGACCCTTTTTACACAAGGGAAACATATACTTTCACATGTGGTCAGATGGCGCCGAGCTCGAGAGGCGCCATCTACGAGACCAATTAGCACCTAAACGTCATCGTCAACATCTTCATGCACTATTTCTTCTTTTTTCTCCCTCAATAAATAGCGAGAAACATATTGTATATATTTATCAAAACGTTTAGCCCCTCATTCATGAGAATCGTTCCCATTTTTTATTCTCAGAACTCCAAGCCCCATTTTTTTACTTTTTTACTCTAAATTTATTAAGCTTCCTAACCCAAGTCCTATACCAATTCCTATAATTTATAACCTCGATTTTTTACCTGTTATGGCGGCAAATTGACATCATAATGGCGGAAAATTGTAATCAAAAGGGCAGAAGTATCAGTTGATAAAAAAATCGGAGTAAACCGAACAGAAATCGAGGTTCAAATTCCAAGAAGTAAATTTTACTATCAACACGTGAAATAAACAATTGAAATCATGTAAATAAGACACATATTTTGCTACATTAGTCAAATAACTTCTCGGCGAATATTACACTCAGTAAATAATTGGCCAGAGCTACAACAACCGACTCGTATATAATGTGAAAAAGGTGGGCAGGGAGGGGGGCTTTGGCGAGAAGCAACAGATCAGAGAGAACAAGATTAGAAAAGCGTGGTACTGCAGGCATAAATGTCACAATATTTCTCAGAGTTAACGAGCCGCGGTTGCCCACGAGACACTCAACGCTTCGAGTCTTTTAGCCTCCCCTCCCTCTCCCCCTCCTTTTCTCGCACCCTCCATCTTTTTTTCTTCCTTTTGTATGCGGTCCGCGCGCCCCCCCAAACATTTTAAGTTTCCTTTGGCCGACGGACCGGAGAGGCGTCGATTTTTTAATTAGGATATATGTTTCTCTTTCATCCCTTCCCTCAACCCCTATTTTTTATTTTTACTAAAATTGAGTTTTTTCACCGTGATACTCCGTTTTCACAATTTTTTATAATCAGTTAATGGAAATGGTTGGTTTATGTTTCTCGAGGCTGAAAATTGTTTTGTTTAAAATTTAAACAATAATAAGATTGTTCGGAAGAAATTCATTGGGAAGAAATACAGTTTTCGGAAATTTTTTTCCATCCAGTTTAGACTGTGTTTTTTTTTTGAGTTTTTTATTGTAAAATAATCATAATAATGCCAACCACAAGGGGTTGTTGGAGGGTTGAAAGCAATATCGCCGCGGTAGCGCAGTAGGCAGCGCGTAAGTCTCATAATCTTAAGGTCGTGAGTTCGATCCTCACCCGTGGCATTATTTTTGGATTTTGTCATAGAATTCTTTGGTTTTAAGTTTTTTAAAAATTATTACAGATCAAAATATGGTTTCAAAACAGACGAACCAAATGGAAAAGAAAATACACCAATGACGTTGAGCTTCTGGCACAACAGTACTATTCCAGCCTAGGAATTCCAGCCCCAAGACCCATTTTTGTTGGCGATCGATTGTGGTAAAAAAATTGAAACGAAAAATGTTGAATTTCGCGAAAATCAAAGTTTGGAGTATTTTGGAGTGAAAATATTAAAAAGTACAAATAATTCCAGGTTCTTCAATTATCCGGGCCAACCAGCGGTAGGATCGCCTCTCGTGCCCGGACATGTGAACCCTTTGCATTTGGGTCCTGCTTTACCGATCGTTCAATCATTACCCAGCAACTTGTCGATCGGAACCCAAAATTCTATTTTTCAAAATTGCCCAAATCCACATCAGAACCACCATTTGGGACAACAGCTCGATTTTCGGAGACAGGATAGGTGAAGAAAAATTCTTAAGGTATTAATCACTTTAAATTCATAAAAGATATTTTTAAAAAACTCCTAAACACATAACGACCTCAGAATAGACTTTCAAACGCATTTAAGTAACTCATCTCGTACATCACATGAACACAATTTTCCTAGACAGGAAATTTTTATACACCCAGACAGACAGGACTTTTATACCTGAGCACTTATTTTGTTGCTCAAGAAATTCTCTATAAATTCACTGTGTCGATTTTTTCAAATTTCATCTTTTCAATGTTGAGGCCGATTGCAAAAAAACTTTCAATAAAGAAGGAGCTTTCATTTCGGAAAATGGACAAGCTTAGTAAACTTTGCTACACGGAAAAATATGAACTGTAAATACTACTGAGATTTTCAATGAACTTTACAGTTTTCCCATCTGAAGTGCCTCCACTATAGAGTAGACACTTCAATAATCAATTTGCATATCGTTTCACATTATCAGTGTGAAAGCGTAAATTTTTGTTTCACTCATTGTTCTTTTTACAAATTTCACATTCTAAAAAACGTCCATTCGCATTAACAAAATCTGTCATGGATTCCTGATATAATTTATTCGGTATCAGGAGTAAAAATTCCTTTCAATCTCCTTGTCTCCGTTCGTAGAAAAATTACAGTGTAGACTGTGAAAAGTGAAAACGATAGAGTATATTTTGCAGTACTATTTTGATTTTTTGCATAAGACACTGTAATTTCTCATTTTTATCTAAAATAATTTTCTCAAAACCTTGCATATAATTTTTATATATTCTGCTAACAATATTTGATATATGCCCTCCAACTGTTTTTACCATCTACACTACGAGTAAATGCGACTGCGCTCCATTTTTTTTCTTATGTGCTTTGCATATTGTACAGAGTGCATTGCAAATTCCACATTCCGTACACAGTGGGTTTCTTTGTTTTTATTCGTAATTTCCGCTTTGTATTTGGTTTACCGTGAACGTTAAGTTTTTTACATTTCGAATCAGTATTTATAATCGTTCGAAAAGCATATAAATCATCTAGTTCATGATTTTATAATGAAATGCGCAGTAAAACACCTAATTTACCATGTTGAACGGTATATTTTGTCCAAAATTCAATAATTTTGAAATATTGCGGATGAATTTTTACACATCATTCTTTTTCGTGTAGTATGAAAATTCAATTTTTTCGTGCTATAGACTCAGGGTGTAACTTAATTTCAACTTTTCAATGTCCATATTAACTTGAAAACAGTTGAATTAATATATTCTTCACCGAAAAACGATTCCGCGTCGATTAAAGCCCTGGTAAATTTTGCTAGCATGAAAATTCAAATTTTTGGGAGGGGTGGAGCTCTAAATTTTTTTTCAAAGCACTTAAGTACTTCTTGAAGAGCCCTCAATTTTGTCTTTTGCAAAATTGTAATAGAGCATTAAAAGATCGTGTTGTTCCAACTTTTTCATAACTTGACAACACCATGATTTTAAGGTGATGGAGCAGTCGCTTTCTCGGAATGTGAGTGCGAGAGAGATAGCTGCAATTTTCGAAATTGGATATTTCCGCCACGGTTTCACCAATAAAAAAAGCCCCTGTCAGCCGATTTTCGCCATCGTCGCGCGTGCGCTGACAGAGCCTTTATTTGATTAACCAAACGACATCGAAGAATTTTCATTTCGAAAATTCGAGGTGACTGATCCATCATCTTAAGGACGTTGTATGACAGCGGTCAAATCGAAATTTTTGTTATCAGTTTTTCTTACATACAAATTGGTTTGCGAGCCTAAGTTCATTGAGAAAAAGTTGTTGTAAATCGACTAAAGAACAACATACTCCAAATTCAAGATTGTCCGAGGTAATCTGTATTTGTTATGTAATAACGAAAATTTCGAAAAAAATTTACGACCGATTTTTTGGAAAACTAAATAAAGCTTCTTCGATGTTACATAAAATCGTATGCAAAGTTTTACGAGGCTTGACCATTTAGAAATAGAAATATACAATGTTGAAAATTAGAACTTTTAACACGCGCTCTTATGAGAAACTTCTGAAAATTGTGATTTTCAACTCTAGACTGCCCCTGCACGGGCAAAAAGCCGGAAGTTATGCGTTTGACCGTGATCAGCTGATTTTCACGATTTTTTCATGCAGAATGTTTGCAAAAACGGCAAAAAATTGTTATAAATAAATATTTCGACTTCTACGTGATGAAACTTTTTAAAATTACGCGAGCTATTAGATATCACTATTCTCTTTGTGTGGTGCAAATTTGAAGGAATTCTATCGCTAGAAAGTTTTGCACTCAACGTCCTTAACTGAGAACGAATGAACGCGATTTAATGAGAACTTGATAAATTGATGAAAAAATTGATTTATTACTGAAAAATACAACTTGACAATATACTTAAGGCATTTAGTACAAAAAATATAAATAAATAACGACTTATTGCTACGTATCCGATGGTGAGAGTATTTTTGTTGCGCCCAAAACTTTTTCATCGTGTGCTGCTTGATCTTGTATTATTTTCGCGTAAATATCGTTGTCCGGTATGTCGTCCTCGTCCAGCATGTCCTGCATCTTTTTTTTATATCTAAAAAACCAAAAGAATTTTGCTAGAAAATTAGAAAAATTCACAATTCTTCAAATTGAGCAAAAAAAAAAAAATATTTTTTATTTCTTACACATCACTGTTCGGATTGTTTTCCTGGTTTCTACACTTGTCTAATTTTTGGTTGAGTATCCGTATCGTGTCTCTGTTCGGAAGTTCCGTAATTTTGGTCATAGTACGAATTTCTTTAAGCAGAAATCATTGAAATTAATTTTAAAAATTCGAAAACTTTAAACAAATTTGAATAATCAAAAAAACATTCAACTTGTCAATAAAAATCTTGATAAAAATGGTTAATCAACAGAACCAATAAAACCCACTTCTGACTGCCTCGACGATTCCTGCCAGACGTTCTTGAGGAAACAAAGTCTCTGTGACATAATTATCCAGATCAACAGCGAGGGTTGAGGCGGCGTGAAAAATCGCAGCAAGAGCAATTTGGCTCGGAGCATAAAGCAATACACTGTCGGTTAAGAACACTTTTTCCAAAAAATCCTCAATATGAGGACGTAATTTTTCTGGATTATCCAACATTGGGTAACGAGTCTAAAAGAACAAAAAAAAATCATTAATTATTGAATGATTTCAATAGTTTTTACAACTTTGGTATTTTCCAAATATTTTTTTTTGACCAATTTTCAAAATTCAGAATATTTCCGATTGATTGTCCAGCAAAGGGAGAATCTTTAGTTGTTTTTTTACACAAATTGCATAAAATTGGCAACAAAAATTCGAACCAATGTCTAGCTGCAAGAAAAATTTTCAATTTTTTATCAAATTCGAAAATATTTTACTTTAATATCGATCATTAAACCTTCCACTGGTCTGAACGGATTATGAATTGTCAGATTGTAATTAAGTTGTTGCATCAGCAATAATTCATTGTTGAGAATAATGTCCGAGGCTTTGTCTCTGTCGCCGTGAATATTCGACACAAATTGAGTTATCGAAACGTTGAATTCTTCAACCTGAAAAAAAAAAATCGTTATTTGATTAAACAAAAAAAAAATGATGGATTAAGAAACAGAAAATTCGTGGATTGATCGATTAATTTAAAAAAGTGAAAATGTCAGTTTTTCAAATTCATTAAAAACACTCACTTTACTAGCGAGATAAACGCAAGTTGCTAAAATTTCTTTAGGATGAAAATCCATCGCACTGTTTCGCAGATAAAATCTTTTGAAATAATGAAGCGCAGTAGCTGTCGTCGCTCTGGGCATCGCAGGTTTGAATCTTTTGCAAAAATCTCGTAAATGCACTTCGTAAAATTTGAGCAAAGTTCTTTCTTCCTGATCGGAAAGAAAATATTCTTCCCGCTGTTCCAACTGCAAAAAAAATGTAATTTTCGTTAGAATTTGACAAAAATTGTATCAAATTACTGAGAACGAAGTTTCGAACCCAAAAAACGTGGTCTTTTTGTCAAAAAGATCGAATACGTATGAGAAAAATAGAATATATTGAAAAAATGCAGTTTTATTTTGAAAAAAGATCGAAATAACCACAAAACAATGGTGTGTTTCGAAAATAAAAAAAATCAACGTACTGTCATGTTTGCTCCATGTTTCTCGATAAATTCAGCATTTGTTCGTTGTCTCAAAATCATCAAATCGTTTTCGTCGCTAAACGACCAATATTTCTTTTGCGAACTCAGTGGAAACATCTTTTTGAGACAATTGTTATAAACCGACTAGTTGTTTTGTTTTCACGTCGACGCACGAACGACCGGCGTCATGAGGTTGGACCGCGAAGCGAAAGTATAGGAAACGAATGTCTCGACTCGCAGTTACGTTAAAATACAGCAACAAACTTAATTATTTTATTAATTAACTCGAGAAATGGACCAAAGTTGACATCCACGGAATTTTTATCGGCCCCAACAACACGCTTTACACGTTTTTGCTTCTTATCCACTCGCCGCTCGCGCATGCGCTCACCTATTATTGCTACTCGGCCAATGAACAATCATCCTTCGCTAGACTGACTTTTTCTGCCCTCTGTTGTTCATCTGTCACATTGTCTCATTCGTACCACGGCCGATTTTAATTTAGTTGCCACTTTGTCTCTTTTCAGACAATACAAAATTTCTTTTCTTGATAAATTAAACAATAGGCACATTCATTTTTATTGACATAAAAAAGGTTTGTGTTATTTTTTGAGATTTTGTTACACCGAACTCAGCCGGTTAGGCAGAGGCGCTGTCATTTTGTATTCTTTGGACGCGTGATCTTGTGGCAGAATGAAAAGCTAAAGGCTTACCGATCGTGGTAACTTATCAACAGTGCACAAATGTACGTTATCATTCGACAGTTTAGAAAATTTGAGTCACAGAAGCACAGAGAGCGCCACTCGTTCGGGCCTTCTCCTAAGTGTCGATACAGTCAAAATTTGTAGGTGAATAGAAATTTCCAAATTAGAACGATCCAGAAAAGTTAGCGTCTCTCATTTTAAATAATCTACCGAGCAATTACAAAAAAAATAACAAAAACATGTTTTTCAAGAAATTAAAGTGAGAATTAATTCAAATATTGTATGGCGATTAGCAAAAAAGTGTAGTTTTTTTAAAACAGTTTTTTCTCAATTTTTCAGTTCTTTGGAATCAAATATTCGATTTCAAGTTTGAAAGTACAGGAGACAAAGAGAGCGCGATGATAAAAAGAGGCAGAAAGGGCGAGGGGGAGGGGGGACGATTTTAATATGGACGCCCCCGCAAGCGGTTGCGCGTCCGATCCGAATGGGCGTTTCCACGACCCTTTGTCAACCGACGCTGCAGAACTTTCTTATCACGATCGCACACAAATACACACACATGCATACATTGCATCCCATCCGTCGTTTCTCCTTTGCAAGGGCTCCGGAAAGTTTTATTTATTTTTATTTTTTAACGTTGCCTCGTCGGAACTTCTGCTTTACTCTTAAAATACATTTTATGATACAAGTTAAAAAAAAATTATATCACCCAAAACGGTGTGCAAAGGAAAATTGAATTTTCCGGCTTTTGGGGATTTTTCAGTTTTCATGTTGTCCAAAATCGGGGAAGTAACTTTTTGTCGTTTTGCAGGTTAGGATTTTTAAATCTATTTCGTTTTTAATTGCTTTGTTGAAGTAAATATATAAATAAAATAATAATAACTATTTAATAAAACCTAATCAAAGTTTGCGTGTAGAAATATCACAAAGTCGGTTTTATGATCTTCTTTGATAGAAGCAGCCACCGTTTGAGTGTCAAAGCCGTCCGCGCGGAGGCGTGATGTACAACACGTAAACAAAACTCTTGCCAGCCGGAAATTAACACTTCGTCATGCGATATGTATGAATTTTAATCGTTCTCGGATTCACAGTAATCAGATAACAGATCGCGTCGTGTTGCCATTTTATCTCATAGCTTTTTATAGTTTTTGTTGTTATTGTTGTTTTTTGCAGCCTCTTTTTTTCTGTCACGGAACTGTCGACAAGTGTTCGATCGTCTACATTGTCAGAGGATAGGAATCTCATTTTTTTAACGACAATGTTGATTTAATCTTTTTTTTAATTGCACTAGAACTAAAACAAAGAACAATTGTTGATGTGTCAAAGAAACAAAAACGAATAGAGCTCACGCCATTCGTCATCGCCGTCAACCAATCACAACTTTTACAATAAAAATTCTCCTCTTAAAAGAATATCTATTTTTCTATTTTTATTTTTCTTCTAAACTCATGTCTTCTCAAAACAAAGAAAGTAAACACGAGATATTTGCGAAGCACGCAATAATATTACCCTTGTAAATACACGATGCGACGATTCTCCGAATCGTTCCGTGAAAGCATACTGACGGACGTCCATATTTACAAACCATGTGTACGTGTTTATTGATGTTCGAAGTGTTGCTCAGTCAACTAACAGACCTTTATCGTGCTGCATCTTTTTTTTAGTCCGGTGCAGGGTGGCCAGTAAAAAAATGGCAAAAAAAAGTTACCAGATAGATCGATGCTGAAAAGGACTAGAAAACACAAAAAGTCCTAAACAAAAATCAATCATAAACACACTTAAAACAACGAATCAACAAAATGTCATGTTTTTTTTCGAGAATTGACAATTAAAACTCGAATAGGATGAATAAATTCTTGAAATATCATCACAGTAAAAAACACCAGGGTTTCGTGTCGAGTGGCCATAAATTATGGCGAGTACAAGAACAGCACACGTTCGCGTATTATATCTGGCTATCGGTCATAAACTCTGTCACGTGACTTTAGTGTCTACGAGTTTTATATCGATGTTAAGCGTCGTTGATTCGAAAGAGAAAGAATGTTTGATGACATAAACAAACACCAATGGCTTTTAAACTCATTTGCTCATAAAATGATTGCAACACACATTAAAAATTAAAAATTAAAAAACCCCAACCGTTGCTTTAATGGGGAATGAAGTGAAGCTGCGCACGCGCGGAGGCGTGACAGTTTTTGAGGTTAAATAGAGTGTTCTCCCCTCATTAATTAATCGCTTAATTACTTTAGCTCATTTTCGCCAAAAGATACGATCAAGAAAATTTCATTTCAAGTAACAAATCAGGAAAAGTCATTTTCATGGTTAGGAGGGTCGTAAAAATAACTAAAAATTCCAAGACTCCAGTTTTTTGTTGTTTTTCTGTTGGTAGCAGAGCATAAAATGTGCAAAATGAGTGAGACGCGTTTAGAGATTCTTTTTAAATAGTTTTTTTTCGCCGCAAGATGGCAGCTCGGTATTATTTTTTGTTTTTATCTTCACTGCCCGTTCTCTGGGTATCCTGTTGCGTATCTACGACTTTTTGACCCCGCAGGGCACGAATAAAAATGAGTCAGAAGAAACATGAGAGAGGAGCTCCTTGCGGGCGCCATTCTCGTCGTTGAAGGCTTTGCACCCCAGCGCCGATTTCGATGAGTCCCAACCCTCGGGCCATTTTGGTGTCTTCCTTTTATGCTCTTTCCAGCAGAGTCTAGCCACCGAGCGGAGGCTATTGCGCAAGTTGTTTATATTGAAGACGAAAAAAATAAAAATAAATAAAAGACTTATTCAAAAGGAACACGAAGATGACAAGTCAGAGAAGAATCAACGGACGAGTTAAATCTTTTCTTCTCTTTTTCCTCAAGAAAAAAATACCATTTCTTTCACTTACTGTCCTTATTTTCTTATCTTTGCTGCAATTTTTCGCTTATTTCTTCTTTTCATTCGTTCTCCTTATTTTCTCTTTCTCAACCGTCCATGTGCTTCTTCATCTTTTTATTTTATTTTATTTAAAAATATTTTTTTTCTTTTTCTCATCCCTCCAAGTCCTGCGTCCTCGTCGCCCGAGTTCGCTTTGCCCCAGTCCTGTAATTATATAGGGTATGCAGCACGAGAGAGGAAGGCTCTCTTTCCAGCTCAGCTATCTCACCCTCGTGTCTTTCTTCCTTCCTTTCTCTTTCCTCCTCTCTCAAGTAACATGAGTACGTACATCTATATATGTATATATATCTATATACATGTACATAAGCAGTATTTTGAGCCAGAGAAATGCTCTTGGTCGTGTTGGCCGCAGAAAGAAGAAAAAAAATAAAGTTTTTTTTTAACTCTCTTTTTGCTGCTGCTGGTTCTGCTGCTGTTGCTTGGGCTCCTGTCTTTTCGAATCTTCGTGTCCCGCCGAAGGCTATGTACGGGAATAAAAAAAAAAAAAAAAACAAAAAACAAAGTATTTTCATAAATATATACACATACGTATCGATCCTAGGGACTAAAGTCAATTTTATAAAATAATTGAAGAAAAAACTTGTAGCTTTGTCATGTTTTTCTGGATGTTCTTATTTTTCCTTCATTTCGATAAAGCAATAAGTTTATCAATGCCCACGCTCTAGTGGTAAAAGCTCGAAGCTTTTATTCCCTCTCTCTAATTCTAGTGATTTTTTTTTCGGGGTCAGCCTGTTGCCTCGTTCCCATCCTGGCCGGTTTCCCCCACTCTAATCTCAACGTAAACCTTGTTTTCGTTCCGTAACCCATACCGCAATCCGTGATGGTTTCTCAGACCATCCCTGGAAAGAAGGGGAACACGGAACAAGGACGAAGGGAGAAACTGGGAGGAAAGAAACGAGAGAGCGAGATCGAGCTAAATTACCACAATTTTGTACTTTTTATACTGCGCAAGAAAGAAATAAAAATAAAAACGAAGAAAAAAACAACGAAATAGGGAGAAAAAAAAAATGGAGGATAATTTTTCGGTGGAAACGCAACAATTTTATCGGCCGTTGTTATATGTGAGATCAGTTGGTGCCTACTGCCTCAACGCGTTACACCTGCCCAAGCTCTTCTCTCTTCAATTTCTCTTATTTTATTTTATTTTATTTTATTCTTATTTTGCAACATGTTTTCTTCTCCATATGAAAACAAAACGATTAATCCTCGTATTCGCGTGTCTCCGATGGTTTTTTTTATTCGGGACTTCCCCGATGACACCTCTAGTGACTTTTTAAACTTTCTCCAATTTCGTGCTCTCGCTGCGAGATGGCGCTCCGGCGCTCGTGTCATTCTCATTGGCGCCAAAAGTCGACGCAACTAATCTCAGCCGCCATTTTGTTTTGCATGGTGGCCATTTTCTCGCGCGTGAAAGTGACCAAAGTGGATAAATAAGTTGTTTTTCTTGTCTGTTGGTTAAAATATCAAAATCAATGTATAAATGACTATAAATAAATGTAAAATTATTCATGCGACTGGTGAAAGTGTTTTAAATAATGTTTTACTCGTTTTTTGTGACTAGACGAGTTTGAAAATCGCTAAAAAAATTAAAACAGTAATAACAATATATTTTTGAGTTCAAAATTCGATGAAAAAATGGCGCGATGCTCGCGGGCTGATTCGCGGAATCGCGGTAGTATTCAGCCGATGGCAGATTCGGGAGGGGCTTTTTGGTCAGGGCCCTTTGCCTTTTAATTGGTAGCTGCCGTTCCAAAGTGTTTATACACCCCGATTCTTGCCAAACTATATATCTTTCTCTCTCGTTGTTTTTTTCTTGTCATGTTTTGTCTATTTTTTTTCATCTCTTGCAAAATTTCCCTAGGGCGAGCAAAAATCGCCGCCGCAAAATGGGCCCTTCCCTCGGGATAGCCCACGGCTAAGAGAACTCGAAAGAACGTCACTGTCCCGAAAGATTAATACGCGAACCTCGTCTTTGGACTCGCCCCTCTCGGGCCTTTTTCATTTTTTTTGCATTGTTAAATTTTTATTTTTATTTTATTTTTTTTGCATTTCTCGTATACGTTTTCGAGAGAACGTCAAGCTCGAGTGAAAATAATAAAATTTCAATATTTTTGTTTTTTATAATAAATAAATAACAAGAAAAATAGTAAAAATTCAAAATAAAATGTTGAAAAAAATATTTAAAAAATGATCAAGGGACCATCAACCAGTTACTAACTTTATATCGATCCTGCCAGACTGCGGGAGGATCTATCGCTCCCGGGCTTTGTACGAGAAGCTAAATCGAGGATAAAAAAGCTTGAAGAGCACGAGAGAAGTAAAAAGATTATCTATACGTATATAGAGGCGTAATAAAACGGGATGCAAAAGGGCCAAAGGGCTCAAAAAGATGTGAAAAGGTTGAAGAAGTTTTGAAAGTACAGTCAGGCTAACGGAAACGAAAAATAAAAATAAAAAAATATTTTAAACACGTGGAAATGGATTAAATTAAAAAGATGGTGATTCGTGAAATTTTTAAGTCAAATCTCGAATTTCAAACAACATTAAATCGTTATGGATTTATTTTGAGTGAGAAATATTCAAAAATAACGATTTTTTCATGATTATTTCGAGAGAAACAAAAAATTTATAAATAATTATGAAATAATCGAGTGATTGATTTTATTGAGTGTTTTTTGTAGTTTTTGGATTTTATATTTTTTCAAAATTTTCTTCAAAATGTTGATTAGTCACTTGTAGCAATTGTTTGTTTATTATGTTTGTTAAATTTTGTTGATTGTGACTGTACTATCGAAGCCTCCTTAAATAACGATGGAGTGGGCGTGGTTGGCGGGACGCGGTTCTCTCAAAGCCACACGACGAGGCCACGAGAGAAACAAAGAGAAAAGAATCGATGGTCATATAGCGGTGTTGTACTTGTATTTTTATTTTGTATCTCATTTTATTTTTTTTCGTAATTTTTTTATTTTTGTACGAAGATCTGAAGAGATCCCTGGTACGAAACTGGAAGCTCCGAGAGATAAGGATCCTCCTAGTTATCGGACGGACTCCTGTTTCTCATTCGAACATCCGTGCGAAGATTAAACGCCTATATGAAAAAAGAAAAAATATATGTTGAAGGCAAAGAGAGATCGAAGCAATTAATTAATTTTCATTTTGTGTCAGAACAAAACCAAAAAATAAGGCTGTTGTATGAAAATTTAAACACTTCAAAAATAAAAACTTACAATTTTTTCATTTTCAAAAGCAATTGCGAGAAACAAAATTTTGCAAATGAGAAATGGAGTTTGTGTGTAAACAAAAAACGATGAAAAATCGAAGACTTTTAGAAAGCACGAAGCAGAAAAAAAAAATATTGGAATTTGGGGCAAAGAAGAACAGAAATTTTGGCGGAATGCTTCGGGGCGATAAAAAAAAAGGGTAGAAAAAACAACAGATAGAGGAAGAAGAAAAAAAGGATAGGAGATTTTGTTCTTGATCCCCTTAACGACGAAACGATGACCCCCGAGGCTAGAGAAGACAGCAGCATTGTCGAAAACAAGGAAGAAAAGATAGAGAAGAAAAAAGAGAGCTAGAGAACGAGAGAGAGAGAGAGAGAGAGATGGACTCGAAGATGACGGAATATAACGCCGTTTAGGTCTACGGTAATTACCGGGGCTTTTTCGGTATATAGGACCAAGAAGAGAGGACTAGAGTCGTCGGCAGATGTGGATAATGATAGCCCGGATGCGCGCGATGTGTCCCGCGGGCTCCCGCCGCCGCCGCCGCCACGGCAACTTGCGCGACCCCGACTAAACCGTCGGACCACTTCTTCCTTCTTTCATATACCTTTGTACACTTTTAAAAGCGTCTACAACTCTCAAAAGTGTTCTGGCGCCATGGATCTAGGAGTTTAGTCGCGACGTTTCATTCAGTGAAATAAAAAATTCGGCCATTTTACATCGATTCATTTTTTTCTGTCATCGAAATAAACAAAGTCCACCATTTTCATTTATTTATACATCAGCAACAACAGAATAGTCTGCCATTTTTTGTATGAATTTATCATATTTTTGTGGCTCGAAATGAAAAATTGCGTCGTAGGCACAAAGGTTAGGAAAATGGAGGGCTGCGGAAAACCACGAAATGGTATCTAGATGTCAATAAGTCACAAAACGGCGGCCAGACTTTGGGAAACAGTGAAATGACAACTGGGCGCTAAACAAATTTCAAAACAGTGACCAGAATGCAAAAAATCATGAAATGGTCCCAAAAACCGCTAAATGGCATCCAAAAACTTTTAAAAACCTCAAAATGGCGGCGCGATACTAAAAACCATAAAATGGTATTGAGAGTTTTTCAAATTTGTAACAAAGACAAAGAAATGTATCGAAACTTCGATTAATATTTTCGTAGCCGTCGCTTGAAAACTCCAACTCTTTGATCCCCATCTGCTGTTCATCCGGTCGATCTTTTCTCTCGAGGACGATTCCGGTTTTTGATTTATCATAAATCCCTGGAAGATTTGACCCTCCTAACCCGTGGAGTAACATTATAATCGAGAAAACATCGTAATTATACGAAAGGATGAAATAACAAAATATTCTGTCCATCTGCCACGATCCCATTTAAGGATTTCGATGAAAATTAGAGGCGACCTTTGTTTCCGGTTGGATTTCCTCAGCTGTACTAGATTTATCGCATTTTTATTTGTCCACCCATAAAAATCTTCTTTTATTATTTATTTTTGTAATTTCAGAATATAATGAAATTTTTTGGAATAATTCCACATTTTGAATGATCAATTTAGCAAAACAAGGATAGCTGCTTTCTCATTCTGACGAAATTCTTGCGTCTTTGTTCAAAAAGTGAAGAATAATAATGAAGAGTTCATCTAAATGCAGATTCGACGATTTTTTTGTCGAATGAGGTAAAATTAAAATATCTAAAGTCTGTGTGTTCGAGTCACGAAAAAAGTGAGTTTTTTTTCATCTTCCTCTTCCTGGCCTAGTTGAATTTCTCTTCAGGTTCGTAGACCGAAGAGAAAGAGAGAGAGAGAACAAAGTCTTTCTCGCTCCGAACGACCAACGTTCGAAAGAACGTAACGCCCTCTTTTGCCTTCCGTTATGCGGCCTCTAATTACCAAAAATTTTATGATACCCATTTCTTCCTCGGGCTAACTGTCATTTGTTTGCTCAACCACGGCCGGAAGTTCCGTCTTAATTGATTATCTGCTAATTTGTAACGTTTTCTTGCTTTGCAACTTACCCGCGCTCGTCTTCGAGAATGTCTTTCCCTTCGGCTTCTTCCTTTGGCATCCTCTTTTCGAAATGGATGAAACTTTCCTCATTAACAGTTTGCCGAACGACATTTCACTAGAACTTCCAGATGAAATCCTGTCGATTTTCAGTGAAAACGCAGCAGGTGTTTATTTAGTAGATTCCTGAAATGGAACCATCTTTGGTCCACTTTCAGGAGGCCCCGAGACTCATCCAGGAGACTCGATGATGATGAGTGGTCATAGTAAAGGCGATAAGAAAACCGCCACCTCAAAGACTTGGGGGTCATCTAAAAGGGTCAGCAGAAAAGTCCATCAGGGTTGCAGACTCTTGGATTTAGAAGAGTCCCAAAGTCTTCAATCAGAAACCTTATTGTCATTAAGAATTTCCATGGCATCGTTGGTCACGTGAGATCATTGCTGGGTGTCGCAACTTAGGTCGTGGTCATTTGGAAGTCCAGGACAAGTTCTTCCTTGAAGAAAGATGATAATAACAGATCCGGGGATCCCGACGAAAACACAAAACGACGAGAACTGAATTAGGCGCTATCGAGGTTTGGCTCTTCTGCGAATAAAAGCTTGTCGGACAGACGAACCGAAAGAACGAAAAGAAACGACATGGTCCCGGGGTCTCTTTCTGAGCTGGCCCGAATTCTGGTCCTGAAGGAAGGAAGGAACGAAGGGAGGGCGACTTCTTTTCTTCAAGGCTTTGGTGCAATTACGTCTTCCCCCCTCTCCTCACCTCTGCAGAACTCATGAGAGAGAAAGAAAGATGGAAAGAGTCTTGGCACAGCCGCAAACCCTGCATTATCCCCAATTATCCGCGTACACGTCCGTTAGGAGGCCTAGGTTTTCGGGCCCGGGGCCCTTTTGGTGTGCCCACCTCACGCGTTTCTCTCTTGCTCTTTTTCAGCCCCGTCGTACTACATATTCTGCGAGTCTTCTTGACTCTTCGACTCGTAGCACGCGGCGAGCCAAACTTTCGACCCCGAACTCTTTGGGCCTCATAGCCTCCGGGCCTTTGCAGACCATTTTTACTCTTGTAACCCCCATATCGAGTTCTTAGATCTTTTACGAGGTTCCAGCCGATTGGATTGACACGAGTATTCATTTGGAATTGGTAGAAATGACTTGAAATCTGATTAAAAGAGTTGTCATATGAGAAACAATTTTTTTCAAACCCAGATGATGATTAGATGTCATTGGAACCTGCCCTGCATCCATAATGGCATTCATCATCGCCTCATCTTGGTCCAGATCTGGTTCGATATCCATCATTGCTCGGTTGTACTGGTTTTTTTTCTTTTAGAAGAAATAACGAAACGTTAAGGAAGAACTCGTGCAGGAAAACCACTGGTTGAGGACTTGCATCGACCACAGTTCGACCGACATTTCATGGTCTAGATGACGCTGAGTGGCATATTCATTTTTATTCGTTGTTCCTTCTCTTCGTCAAACATGCGGTAAATATCAGTTAGCTTCTGCGGTACGCTTCAGTCGTTGTCTGGAATTCTACAGTTGATCGGGTTGGCACTAGAAAAAAGTGTCTCTCAACGGGAACCATGTGGAAGCAGCACAAAATTATGCTGATGGCTCTAGAGGTGTAGGGATCTATGAAAGGATCTCGTCCGCAGTGGAATAAAACTCATTCTTCTGGACATATAACACAATGCGAGGTTCATATGAGTCGATAAGGTGGGCTAGGTTGGCGTGCCGCGTTGTTAAGATTTACCGGGTCTTTCTCAGGCAGCGAACACCGGAATAGGTACCGAGAGGGCGGCCCGGTAGAGGAATGGTTTCCGGCCCGACGGTGGTGGCCTCGTAAAACGTATTCCTGATACCACACGGCGAAAGGGCTTCTAGGGCTTTTGATATGCCTTGCTGGGGAGCGAGTTGCTAATATACAGGTAACTCAACTTACCTGCGGTTGTCCGACGATCGATACGATGTGTGGCTTCACACTCCAGTACAGTTTCTCGTTCTTGAATGCCAGCAAAACTTGCAGACACTAGCTGTTACCGCGCTGGATCATTGTGGACCTGCAGATTGAAGAGGAAGATTGACCAAACTTGATCATTTATCTTGACTGTGTTGTTATTTTTGCTAAACATTCATTTGATATCGATGAACATTTGCATGACGAAATTTTTCATCATTCAGGTCTTACTGACTTCCTCAAAGTTTCAAGTTGATTCGAAGATCAGACTCAGGTTTGCAGAACTTCATGCATATGACATGCATACCAGTAATCCTTGCCAATCTTTTCTGCATATCTGTACACAGATCCGTTTTGCGAATGTTGCACGCAACCCGAAGGGATCCACCGTCCGCTTGTTTCTGTATATCTCAACCTTTTTTTCTCATCCCTCCTAAAACCCAATTATCATAATGATATGCACCAGGGACTCGGTTATAGAAAGACTAGGGAAGCCCTATGTGTACCAAACAGCTATACCGAGAGAAGAAAAGACACCTATAGCACCTAGCTCCGTTGCGTGGCTCCACCTGGCACACTGCTAAAACACGCCATTCAGCATGATCATAGGTTCTGGCTCTTCTTACATCAGGATGCCACGAATATTGACTTGCATATGGATTTGCCATTTTGGATTATCGCTGGAAATCTAGATCTCAAGATTTCTGCTGACGGACATTGAGCTGGACATGTTTCAAGGTCATTCGACAGAAGTTTCAAGTCATTCCTAAGTTCTGACGAGTGCAGTGTGCCGGAATCACTGTTTTACAATCAGAAACCTATTCTTTGATCTCTAACATTGATCCCTGATTGAACCTCGATTTCCATCGATGGCCCTATCATGATCCGATATATATATCGTGACCGGACTTTCATCTCGTAATCTCAAGAGGTCGAAAGCAACATCCAGAGCCCCAAGGGTGGGTCCATCGGGTGTCTATCAATCATTCGGTTCCTCGTGTGTGTGTGTATGTTGGTCCGGGGCAATATAAGGTTGTTCTCGAAGCCGAGGTAGGCGCTGGGGCTATTATCCTGCCAGACTCTTGTGATGCACGACCTCCAGCAGTCCAGCCAGACACTGGACCCCCTTCGCAACATGCAGAAGAGAGACAAAGAGATAAAATCTCGAGGAGACTTTGAAACCTTCGCGAAACGAAACGCCGGATAAGCTGAAGGAATTCCAAATGAAGGGAAAAAACAAAAGGATAAGATGAATGGAATGGGAAGGTTTGAGTGTCTTCAGGAATGTTTGGAACATGTCTGCCATTTTGGAGGCATCAAGATTATATGTTAAAAATGTGAGTTGAGGTCATTCCAAGGGGACCAGGTGATTGAAGAGGTTACATTTGTACAATGGCAAATCAATGATAATTTACAATGGATAAGTTTGGGTGGGGCTTCTATTGAAACGTTGAAAACCCGTAGCCACGAAGATGGGCAAGAGACTAGGTGGCCGGGTGCGAAAGGATTAATGGAATTAACTTAGGTGCGACGGGGTTAACCCCGAAACTATAGCCAGTTCGCGTGATTGTTGAATTCCCTGCGGTTTCCGAGACTCATGTGCCACCCAATACCAGATAGGAGTGTGGCTACCAACGATATAAGTATTTGCATGTGTAGTATTCGTACATAGAAGTACGCATAAAGCGTTGTTCGTGATGCCAACCAAAGGTCTATAGAGAAAGAAGCTCACAAGCTACACCACTAGGTATACATTGAACAACAGTCAGAGGGAGAGGGAAAGGAAAAGAGAGACTGTGTTTTTCCTACTTTGGTGTGTGTATTACACGTGCGTGTTTATCCTCCCCAACGTGGGATCCTTCCGTGTGTGTTTTTAGCTGTAGCTCGTGTGTTAGGTGCACGCCATTACGAGCCAAGTTTCTTCCTTCGACTCTCGCTCAATCCGTCCATCTCTGTCTCACTTACAACCACCAACCTTTTCTCGGCTAGTACGCGTCCCACACAATCGTCCCAGTGAAGCTCTCCGCTTGGCTTTTGCTTCCAACCTCCCCTCCGTCCTCCCTTGCATCGCCCCTCTCAACCCATGTACACCGTTGATGCAAAGCGAGGTTAGATGCGAGACTGGCACGCGATATCGAGGATGGCGTGCCGACCTCCAACACAGACGGGGACAGAAGGTCTGACGAGAGAGACGGAGAATTAAAAAAACCCACTTCTCTTATGCAGCCCCTTTTTATTCATGGCTCTTCTTGCTAAATACCATTTTTTTCTGTACTCAAGCTTTCCGTTTCTACGTTTGCTTTACTCTTCCAAAGTCTTCTTGTCTGGAATCATTTTTTTAAGATTCAAGGTGTCTCTTCAGATTCTTGTTAATCAAAAAGATGTAATTCTAGACGTGCTCTAAATTTGTCCAGTTATTTTGGACTTGATTCAAATGTGCCCAAGAGATTCATCATTTGATTTGACCTTTCCAGAGGTCTTCGGGATGCAAACAGATAAAAAGATGTTACATTACATTCAAAAAGATTTAAAATGACTCGCAGACCATAATCAAAACGTGTCTCGGAATCGACCCCTCAATTTGACCTTCCTAGAGGTCATTCTGACGCAAACGAATAAAAAGATGCTAGCCTAAGGTCAAAAAGGTCAATAACGGCTCTCCAGACCTAATCAAAACGTGCCCCAGGATCGACCTTTCAATTTTTAACTTAACCAGGAGTTCATTGCGGTAGACTGGCATTTTGACTGAGCCCTTGCTGCAATGACATGCAAAGAAATGCAACATATCCACAAAAGGAAAGAGGGTGATCCCTTAAGTCCGAGTGTGTTCCTTGGCACTTTGCGTTCGATTTTCGAGGGCGTTGCTCTGAAAAACATTCCGCTCGACGCTTGATTTCTGGTTGGTCGGACGGGAGTAGCGGGGGCGGTGCATCTGTCGACCGCGAGATTTATATTCCATCAGGGGGGAACCCGGAGAGAGGCGCCCCGAGTGAGAGAGTACACAAGAAACTTTTATCGCCAGCCAACACTTCTTGGAGTTAAGTCCGCGATTTTTACCAAGAATGCACCGAAAATATTTAGCAAATAGTGACTTTGAACAAACTTTATTAACCATCCTGACAAAGAAATTTCATTTGGCGGTAATTTGAAGGTCGTTCCGTTACAAAATTCAGTTTTTTTTTTTTTTTAAACAAAGACGATTCTTGTTGTAAATGCACTGGACATATCTTACAAAAAATCACACATAATGAAGCTCGCGGACACAGTCTAATGAAAGAAGGTCACGCGGAGGTCATTTCAAGGTCATTTTGATTACAAATCTATTTCTGTTTATTTATACGGTTTTTTTTGTGGATTTTACGTAGATCGTTTGAGTTATCACAATGTGACGCGTCGTAAAATTTGGAAAAACATTCAATATGGCTGCCAGACCTTTAAGGTCTTTGAAAAAATGATAAATAATGTCATTGGATGAATTGAGTTTACATTTTGGGTATACCGACAACTTTGAGCAAACTTCTGACAGCAAAATTGCACGTGTTTTTCTTGTCTACGAGTATACACACTTTTGCATTATGGATACGAGTTTGTCCGGGGCAAACTCTCTGCGTTAAATTGCACGTGTTGGCTGGAGTACATACATCGTACATAATGTATTAAGATCGGGAAAGAGGCTCGCGCGCCCGGCCACGACGACGGGGGGTCAGAAATTGGTTTCGAAATTGTCGCAAGGTCGTGGGTAGCGAAAAATAAAAAATGAAATATTCACTTGGAATCCAAGATGGCGGAGTGGCTTTTTGGTTCAGAGAGAAAAGATCGTGGCATGGCCCTCCGGGCAGCGAAATTTCAGGCTCAACCATTTATCAATATCGTTCCTATCCTTATAATTTCGCCTCCGATATATATGCCCTTCTTACTTTTTAACTTCATTAAAAAAAAAAAAACAAAAACAAAAACAAAAACAAAAATCTCAAGTTCGCAATGCAGCGAAATGGAGAAATTGTCTGTTCCTCGCCGGCTCATCATTAATTCCCGCAACCATCGTTTTTACGCCTCTAAAATATGGCGTCTCTTCCGGAGACTTAAAAAAAGGCACCAAAAAGATCTTGACGTTTCCAGAACTTTTTCTTCCGCCAGGAAAAATCCCTTCCTTAGAGAATTTAAAAAAGTAAATTTTTCTACGATTCCCTTTAATCAGAACGTGAATTCTTTTCCTCCAAAATGTAGCATCTCGCCGTAGTCGTGAATTAAAAAATTCTAAAATTTCGTAGCTCGTCTTAAGGGCTTTTTTGCCAAATTGTTTTTTGTTCCTCATAAAGTTTCTCGCTATTGGGGAACTCGGCATTTTCTCACGGATCAAAAACTCATGCAGGAAGAGCTAAAGATGTTTATATACAACTCGAACGGTCTACGCCTCGTAATTTACTCGAACGGTGTTCGTATAAGAGTATCACGTTGTAGTTTCACGCGAGTAATCTTGAAAGTTACGAATTAACAGATCACTCCTCCCCGGGCAATTAAACCTCACGAAAAGCGTCGAGTCCATAGTGTTACATGGGGAGGAAAAAAAGAAGGGAATATCTGTTGGTGAGTTCCCATGGTGATTTGCACTTGGATATATAGTGAACGATGAGACTGTCTCGAAGTTAAAGTTTCGAGACTGTTTCTCTCAGTCAAGAAGATCGAGAGAGAGTGTAAAAGTAAAAAAAAAAAAGTACGTGGACAAAAGAGGACGCGAGAAGAGATCTCGACCAGACGTTATTTCTCTCTTTCCCTCAGCAGAGGGTCGTGAGAGACGATAAAGAATGAAAAATAAGAAGAAGACCCTGTAAAAGAAAAAAGATTTAAAAAAATGATGGAATAAGCGAAGACGCTCGTCGGCGTGCGAAGGGGCATAATATTTACGAGAAGGGTTGGGTTTCTCTGCAGGGCCGAGACTTTACGTGCCAGCATCATGGTGAATACACACAGAAAGACAGAGAAGAAAAATAGTGAGAGAGAGAGAGAAGACGGTAATTGCAACGCCGGAGTTGTCTGATTTATTGGGTTATTACCGATCCGCGTTGCGCAGAGACGCAACGAAAAAGTTTCAAACGAGCAAATAAGAAAAAAGAAAAAAAAACATGTTAGGAAGAAGGATGAACAGGACTTTTGGCCCTGTATGAGGCGCGTGTGGTGTATGGCCATTTGAAGCATTGGATGCTGCAGAAAAAATGGCGGGAAGATATATTTTTAACCCCTGGAAAGTCAGATTAATTTAAAAAACTGATAAAAGCCAGCAGAACTTATAAAAACATCGGTACCAGAGGTTCTCCAGTCAACAGGATGCCATTTGGGGCCTTTAATCATGAACCACAATGGCTGGAGTCCAAAATTCATCAAGTCGAGAATTCCAACACCTTAGAAGTAAAGGATCGCGACAATGTAGCTTGCAGGACCGGTGCTTAAAGTGTCGATAAATCGTAAGGGTAGAAAAGGACGCGTTGCAGAATAACCAGAGCAGGGCTGTCGATGAAAATAATAACTGCAATCATAGCCCAAACTAAGTCAAAGAGAGAGAGAGAGAAAGAAGAGATTGGCAATAGATTTACGAGGCAATCCATCTTTCCAGACTTATAGACAGCGCGGAATCTAGTCAAGAGTAAACGTCATACATCTTGGGGGTAAAAGAAGGGGTCAGGAAGGGGTGGGTTGAGGGGCAAGAGAACTGCAGTTGCTTCAGGACTACGTCAGAGCTTATATGACTCTTTGAAAGAGGTTTCGAACGGGCACACTTCGTTATTATATCCCCGCAAGGATAATTGTTTCCAAGGAATCGACATGGCAGCAAAAGACCTTGCCTGGGAACCTCCGAGGTGTTACAAAACCCCTGGCCCCGCCACTTCTCAGGGCGTCACAACTAGCGGTTCGCTTCTATTACCAACAGTCACGATCTACAATAGCGTTAAACTCGTATGGTTTTTTCTATTCGTGTTACTTCGACTTCTTGGGATTCCAGTATTGTTACGTTGTATGTTTTGTAGGGCGTGGAACGTCTGCGGTAAAAAATAAGTATAAGAGAAAATAATAAAAAATAGAAAACATTGTGGCACTTGAATCAGCAACACGCATGAATTACAATTCTACTTCCGTGTGCCCCTCAATGATGGATCACCTTTGATTCTTTCAATGTTCACCCCCCAGCCAATGGCACATCAACACGAACCTGCCAGGTGAACGAATCCTTCTGCCTTCCACATTGGATCATGTGGCACTCAACCCTTCCCTCATTTTTTGGAAAGTAATCAAAAAGTTCAACTACTAGTTCTACATGCAGTCTAGCTTTTCGATGACTTCTACTGAATTATTGAGCTGTTAGGCTCCAAATGTTGTCAGTCTGGGACGATTTGATCTGTCCATTTTACTTAGGGACTGCTACTGAATTGTGGAGCTGTTAGACTTTGGATGTTGACAGTCTGGGACGATTTGATCTGTCCAATTTGCTTAGGAACTTCTACTGAATTATGGAGCTGTTAGGCTTCAGATGTTGACATTCCGGGACTATTTGATTTGCCCATTTTACTTAGGGACTTCTACTGAATTATGGAGCTGTTAGGCTTCAGATGTTGACATTCTGGGACTATTTGATTTGCCCATTTCACTTAGGGACTTCTACTGAATTATGGAGCTGTTAGGCTTCAGATGTTGACATTCTGGGACTATTCGATTTGTCCATTTTACTTAGGGACTCAGGAACCTTCTTTGCCATGCTCTTAGCTTTCCTCATCGTTCGAACCGTTTATAACGCGATTCTCATGAGGACACCAGAAGGGCTCGTGCCCAGGTTTACCAAGCGGCGTTGAAATTTGATTTTAGGCCAGAGAATGGCGTCGATCCTGTTAATTCAGTAACGCCCATCGAACGCTCGGCTTTGCCACCGTAAGTTAACCCCAGGCCCTCATTTTTTCTTGTTTTAATTCTACTTTTTTGTTTTCCATTACATCACCTCGATCAACCACACCTGGATCACCTTTTTTCTACCATAAACCCCCGAGCCATTCTCTTCTAGTTTCCTTTGTTTTTTTTTTCTTTTGGTTTCACCGAGTGCAATAAAAGTCGTGGGAGATTGGAGTCCGTGATACCAATCGCCATTGGGGGTGATCCAATCAATGAATCCTGGAAAATCCTACCGGCTGAAGCAAACCTGTTCTTTACCTCACTCGCCCAATCTTTCAACTAACTTACTACGTGATCCTAAGATTTCTTCACCAACTCTTTCCCTCTCTCTCTTTCTCTCTCTCTTTCCCAAGATTCCATCTCATAATTGCTCTTATGAACACCTACAATCAGGCTTAGTTTGCTACTCGATAAATCGATTCTATGACGATCAACTACTTTGGATAAACTTGTTGGATGTATTTTCCAGTTATCACCTTCCGGAAAGTAGTGTTTTTTCAGTATTTTCAGCTTTGACCTTGTTCAAGGTTATAGAAATTCCTCTGGATTTGGATTCTTCATTTTCTCATTATAACAATAACAATGGCGGATAAACTTACTAGATTTGTTTTTCAGTTATCACCTTCCGGGGAGTAGTGTTTTTTCAGCATTTTTAGCTTTGACCTTGGCCAAGGTCATGGAAATTCCCCCGGACTTAAATTCTTAATTTATAAATTAATCTACTAATGAATTTTCTGTCTTCCATTAGAATTCCATCGTCCTCCGCAAACATCCGCCATTTTAAAGGACCGAAAAGAAGATTCTGCGTGCAGTCGACACCCACGCTGCCCACGTCGTATTGTTGCCAAAGGATCGGACTAAGAAGAACTTCCAGCCGGTTTTTAACCACCCACGTACGAATCTCATTGGACCATCGACGGGACCATTATTCACTGGAGTTCCTACGCTGTGCCTTGGCCACCTTTTGGCAGACATTTTCCACAACCAACGATCTCCCCCAATATTTTTAATATCATACTCTTGTCAATGAATGGTTAACAATAAAATTTATTTACTTCATTATTCGTGGCATCCGATACTCATTTTTTTCAGCTGGAACTCGTAGTCATTCTTTTGGTATGTATTGGATCATTTGGGTCGAAATTTTTGGGTCTTTGTAGAATTTGCATAGAAAGGAAAATTCTCATAAAATTCATGAACTCAAGATTTACACTCAAACGTTCTTCAAAATATCTTTTATTTTCATAAATTTCAACATTTACACCCGTGAAGAAGACGGCGGAAAAAAAATGTTATCTCTCGAGTCAGAAGTTGGTTAAAAATGAAAAAATCGAAATTAAGGGGGCACTTCACTGTGGATCCTTAAACATTTGTCAATTTTTAAATATGTTTTTCACAGCACTAAGTTTTTAAAGATAGAGCTAGAGATACTTCAGTAAATACTTTAAATTGACATCTGACAAGTTCAGTGGTAATATGTCCGAACGTTTAACGTCAGTGCGAAAGGGGGGTTGGTAATATTTCAATTAGTTGTCAATTTAGTTGTCGACGTAACCTGATTAATTCAAGGGAAGGGGGGAAGGGGAAAAAGAGGCAAACAGGGTTATTGAGAGACGGGGAATAATTAACAATAAATGATCTCTCGCGGCCAAGGTATCATTACCAGACCTAGCTAATCGTGGGTAAATTGACCGTTATGTTATTAAGCAGGTTGGCCAACGTTAATTGGCCGCTACGTGTGAATCGTCGTGTCGTACTACGAGAGAAAGAGTAAGAAAGAGAGAGAGAGAGAGAGAGAGAGAGAGAGAGAGAGAAGAGTAAAAAAAAAGAAGGGGAAGACAAGGCGAAGGATTAAGGCTTGTTTGAAAAGGACGAGAAGTGAGGGTGACGTTTTCTCTCTTTCTCCTTCATTCTGACAACTACATGTGCGGTAATTTTCTCGGTGGGGGAGCGTGAAAAGTGCTAAGCGTGATACGAATCAATTATTCGAAGCGACACCCCGTGAACTCGTATAATACTCAGACAACTATCTTTTTCACTTTTTCTTTACAACGAAAATTAAATCTTACCATAATTATGTCAATTTTTCTTCATTTTATACCATGTCTCATTATTTTTATTATTATTATATTAATATTCGATATTCAGAGCGTAGATTTGTTTAGAAGTCTCAAAAATAAAATGGAACATCACAAAAAAAGTATAACGACAAAATCGAGCAGATAAAGAAGTCTTCATTTGTTACTTTTCTCCAAGTTATCTTCTTTACCGACAGATGGCGCCACTTGGCACTTTTATTGAGCGTTCAGTTCGCCGCTGCGCCGCCACGTGGCGCCACCAACTTGCTCGAAGATTCAGAATGAATAAAAAAAATTAAATTCGTTCTCATAATTAAGGGTTGATATTAATTATCATTTTAATGAAGATAAATAACAATTTTTTTTTTTTTTATTCGCCAGTGGGCCAATTCAATATAGTTCAAATGTTTGAATTTCTTTTTCATTATGTTTGCCACGTTATGACGAACGAAACAATTGACGCAAAAGTGCGAATCTCCAAGATCGAGGTATTTGAACTTGGACTGATTACCGTAATCATAAGTTTACTATCTCTCTCTATTTCTCTCTCGTTTGTAGACTCTTCAATTGCATGTTTCGTGTGGCGGGCGCACACACGCGTTCTCCACAATTCCCATAATCGAAATTTAACATGTATACTTTTTATTTATTTATTTGTAATCTTATGATTTAATATAATGTCAATATTTATTTATATTATCGATCTAAAAAGTTTATAAAAATAAATCTCAACGATTTTACTCAAAAACAATTAATTTATTTCTAGAAAATGATCAATTTTCATTCTTCATTCTAAGGGACAATGTTTATTGACTAAGTCGATAAAAAAAAATCTTAAAATTAAATCGAGCACACTGAAACCAAAAACAATTATATCGTACAACTTTATTGTAAATTTTTTTAAAATTTTGATTGTAAATTCTTTTCATCATTATTATTTACAAATATTATTTATTATTACGATTTTATTGTAAATATCCAGAACAAAAAAACAGTAAAATTGTGTTTAAGAATTATTCAATGACAAAAAATGGCAATTTTTTCTTCTTCCATTCCCGTTCAAGTACGTACCAAGCTTTTGTGCAAAGGGGCATAATTTGACGTTATAATTGAAATTCGCATAGCCAATAATGCCTCGACATCGAGACGCCAGGCGAGAAAATGAATTAAATGCTAGTCAGTGATTTTTCACACTACGAGAACTTCTCTTCAGAATTCATACATTTATATAAATGTACATATATATATGTATATATTAATTTATGTATGTAAGTAAATACACACATATACAAATAGGTGATGTATTCTCGTTATTACG